>PVHY01013242.1:0-35685 GCA_004024945.1 Uropsilus gracilis
CTCAGCTTCCCAGGTAGCTGGGATTACAGGCGTGCGCCACCACGCCCAGCTATTTTTTTTTTGGAACTAGGTCTGGCTAGGGGCCCCAGGCGGGACTCGAACTGTGATTCCTAGCCCCTGCCGCTTCATAGGCTGAAGCTTGCAGGCAAGGGCCACTGTGCTCGGCCTAATTCTTTTATGTTTTGAGGTTTTTTTTTTTTTTTTTTAACTTTGTGTTGCTCACTGTTCTTGAAAGATGATTGGTAAAATTTCTGGAGATTTGGTGTGAGGATGCGTTCCTCTTGGGAGAATTTATTTGCTTCTTGCAAGTGCCTGCAGAATTCTACCAATGCAGGGCTGTTTAAGTTACTAAATGTCTTATGGCTTGCATTCTGTGTGTATGATTTGTTTGTTTTGTTTGCTTGTTTCGTTGTAGCCCACACAGATTTACTGATTTAAGTTGTTAATATTTTCCCGTGGAACCTCCACCCTCCGTGTTGTCAAGGAAACTTCTTTCCTACCTGTGAAGTCCTTGCAGTGCCCTGAGAGTGGAGGAAACTTTTCTTATTTACTTTTTCTCAGGAGAAAGCAGCGTTTTAGAAGCCCAACTTCAAGCGGAAAGGCTTGCCTATTGAACCCTTGCCCTGGGTAGACTTTAGCCTGTGTTATCTGCTTGCCATCCAGGGGCCCTGTATATGAATAATCACAATCTGCAGGTGCCGGTGGGGTACATGTGACTTTGGGGGTTCTGTGTTTCTTATTTTCCTTAAGTTTTGCCCCAGCAGGTTCCTACTGTCTTACTGAGTTTGATGTTTTTATTATTGTTTATATTTATCCTTTCTCTATAATTGTTTTCTGAGGGAGGGTAGGGTCGTACATCCTAGTCTGCTGTGTTTCCAGAAGTGTATATAAATCCTTCAGGCCATGGCAAATATTTATGGAATACAAACAGAACGAATAAGTTTGTATATATTATAATATGGCTTCAGAGTCTCCCAAGTAGTAAGAATATTGTTGTGATTGAATAGCACAGGTATTCTGGAGCTCGAATTTTAACATTGTATTTGGTCGGGCAGGAGTGTTGGTGTTGAAGTGGACTCCCCTCATCAGTCAAAGAAAGATCTAATTCCTTTGCCATTCCTGGATCATTTTGGTTTATTTTACTTTTTTCCCTAAAATGAAAGTATTAGTTTTTCGTGAGAGAGGGCTGCATGTTCATTGTGGAAACTTCAACAATTCAGAAGTGAAATGAATTATTAAAAAGTTCAGTAGACATGTATATTTATCTATAATCTATACATATGATTTCATTTCCCGTCCGTCCGTCTGTGCTTCCGTCCTTTTGTCCTTTTTTGAGACTAGGTCTCGCTATTTTTGCCCATAGAACCGCAGGCTCACATTGCCCGTGGTACCATGGACTCAAACAACCCCCAGCCTCAGCTTCCCAGGTAACTGGGATTACATGCATGCGCCACCACGCCCAGCTATTTTTTAGGACTAGGTCTTTCTGTGTTGACCCAGCCGGGACTCAAACCGGGATCCCCAGACCCCGCCGTGACTCCATAAGCTGTCTCTTACAGGCACGCACCACTGTGCCTGGCCTGATTTCTTCATTTCTGTAATAATAATTTAACCAGTGATAGTGTTACAATGAATATATCTATAGCGTACATCTGTACTTTTGCATTTTCTTCCCTCTTGAATAAGTTCCCAAAGTGTAAATCCCAAATCAAAGAATGTGCTCCTTTTAAAATGTCATGACATAATTGGCTAGTTAGGTTACTAACAGTTTGAGAGCCCCAGTTTCTGCATATTCATAAAATACTGAATTCTGTCTTTGCTAGTGAAATACTTTGTTTTAAGTTGCATTTTTTCATTGTGATAGTATTTTTTCATATGTTTAATGACTCTTTGAATTTCTTTTTTAATGTTTATTCAGATATTTATCTACTTAGCTATTTGAGTATTTGGTGATTTTATTTTTTCAAATTTTTATACTGGTGTTTAAGGAACACATTGTTTATTACAGTTGTGATTGTTAGTTGTTATTTCTGTTGTAAAATTTCCCCCTCTTTGTAATTTTGTCCTTTGTTCGTGTTGACTTTTACCATTCAGATGTAAAAATAATTGATTAGTCAAATTTATTAATTTTTTCCTTCATGACTAACTCATTTTCATGTTACTGGATGTTCTTGTCTGGCTTGTATTTTCAATGTTACGTTTAAAAAGTCCTCCACTGCTAGAAAGTCACAAAATTATTTGTTTATATTCTTTATTTTTATGTGTGATAAGAAGATGGAACCTACTTTTCCTTTTTTTTTTCCTAACAAAAATATCCTATCAACTTTTTAATAAATTCTCTCTAGTTTGAACATACTTTGGTCACACATTGTCTATTTGTAGCACCCAGGTCTGTGTCAGAACTCTCTGTTCTCTGCCACTAATTGCTCCTAGGCAGTATCCAGTGAGTTTACTGAAATTACCTTAGAGTAAGTGTGAATAGCAGGCCAAGTTTCCCTGATATTATTTAATAAAAATTATGTGGCTAATTTAAATTATTTTTCCAACTGAACTTCAAAATTATTTGTGAAATTCCTTAAAAGGAGAGCAAGACACAACCAGGATGACTTCACTGCCATTATATATGGTCTTGCAAAGAAAAGGGGGGGGTGGAAGAAAGCAAAAAACAAAACAAAAAAAGCCCTAAATATTGACATTTAGGGAAACTTGTATTAGAATTAGTCCAGGAACATGGTAATGCATTTAATTTAGATCATCAGTGAAGTTGTTACATTTCTTTATGTATAGTTTGCATATTACTGAAGCACCTAGTAATTTTACAGATTTAAAAAATTTTTAATCTCCTTTTTCTTCCATTTCATGTTTTAACTGATTACAGCTAATTTTTGGTATATGGGAATGGTATTGACTTTTGTATTTATTTTGTGTTTGGCCCTGTGACCGAATTCTATTGTTTTTCAGTTGACTTGCTTGCTTTCCTTTGTGAATAGTTATATCATCCAATAGTGACACTTCTTAATCTTGAATATTTTCCAGTGTTTATACTTTGTAATTTTTTCCTTACATTGGCTAAAACTTAAAATACTGAATGATTGGTATTAGTGTGTTATCCCTTGTCTAGTTTTTAACTTTAATAAAATTCGGGTATAGCATCATTAAATATGTTGACTTCTGAAAAAATTACTCTTTGTTGTATTGAAGAGATGAGTACCACCCGTTTTTTTGTTTTTTGTTTTTTTAATTACCCAACACTACAAATTCTTTTTAGCCTCTAAAGAGAAAAATCTTTATCTTCCTTGCCCCCAGCATTGTTATGCTGATATTCGTAGTTTTGTTAATAGTGAGACATCCCTACATTTTTGGAATAAATCATACATAAATGTGATATCTTAATTTACTGTTGGAATTGTTTTGTGTGTATTTATTTAGATTTTTGCATCTATTTAGTATAGCAAGAAAAGAAGAACTGAGCATGAACGAGGTCTACCTATAAAATCCTGGGAGAGATGTCTTAGTCTTAATTTAACTATAGAATAGAAACGGCATTTCCTCTGTAGCATTGAGGGTATTACAAAGTTGATATGTTGAACTCCACAGAACAACACTCAGAATTGTATAATATTGAAGTATTGAAGCCATTAAAATGTCATTTTGCAGAATGTGAGATATTCAGGGTCATACGTAGATGATAATCTAGTGATAATGTTGTGTTATGTTTTCCCAATTTGTTTTCAAAGAAGGTGTCTTTGAACAAAATCATTCTTAAATTCCATCACTATGCATTTTAATCTTGTATGTTTTGGGAAGATTCCTGTTCTCATGTAGGTTGTGGGTTTCTTTCCTATTTTCCAGCGGCGAGTGGAACAGCCCCTCTATGGTTTGGATGGTAGCACTGCAAAGGAGGTGTCTGAAGAACAGTCTGCTCTCCCAACCCTGATGTCAGTGATGCTGGCGAAGCCTCGGCTCGACACAGAGCAACTTGCACAGAGGGGAGCTGGCCTCTGCTTCACTTTTGTTTCCGTGAGTATGAAGACCAAGTTGGTAGAGATGCCTGTTGCCCTGGATGAAGTGGGGTTTATTCTTTCGGTAGGGCGATGATGACATTTTTAACTGTTACTTCTAAAGATTTTTTGCTTTTCCTGTGTTCCCCCTGTTCAAGCTGCCAGGAGAGACTGCGGAGTGCACTCAGGAAAGAAAATACCATGTTAGATTGATAAATAAGTAAAGAAACATTGAAGCATAGAAAAACCAAAACACTTTACAAACCCAAATACTTAGATTATTAAAAAAAATTTCCAGTTGCAGCTATTACTTATTAAAGCACTATTCAGTCAGTAAAATTCACGGTGTGCAGGCAGGCACTTGGTAGTGCAGGCCCCAGACAGTTCTCCTGTGGTGTTCCCTGTCCTCTCATGCTTTCAGAGTATTGATACTGTTACCTTTTTTAGGGATATTTGGTTTATATCTTTTCAGTTTGCTGAAAATTAGAATTTGAGTATTAATGAAAGTTTGACCCCTTTTATTGTCAAACTATAATGCTGCAATTTGACTTAAAAGATCTTCCCCTGGTTTCTATGCCCTGCCAGAGAACTGTTTGTTGCCTAGGATGACAGCTGTTGCCCATGTCCCCCATTTTGGGAATATCTTTCCGAGCTAAAGCCACTATTGGTCAAAATTCTCTTTTTCTCATACTAGTTTATTTTCTCCAGCTAGAATCTTTATTTGCTCTGTGGATTCTGAGTCTCTTACCCAAATGTAACTATTTTCAAAACAGCCAAGGAAATGGAGGGTATATTAAGGAGTGGTAATAAAAATAGTGATTAGTTAGGGAACCATTATGTTTTATTAGGAGTACTTTCTTATATAGTTATTACTTTACCTCAAGACAGAAGTAATACACCCTCTAACAATCAGAATTTTTTAATGATCAAAGAAATGGAGTAACTTTATGGGTAAAGATAGTATAATTTTATCCCTGGGTGGCAGAGGAAACACAACATAAAATGGGAGAACTGACCAATAAAATACTGTGAATGGGCCAACAATCAGTATGAGCTAATTAATACTTTCGAGAATGTAGCAGTTTGTGTAGTGCTGTTTTATCAAATGTGCCTGTCTGTTTATTTCATTGTGTGCTTACTGTTCACTGATATTTGTTAAATCTTTGTTTTAGATCTAGATTTTTTATCTCTTACATTTTCAATTTTCTAGGCAAAACTTTGGGTGATTAGGGATTATATGTCTTTTTATTCATTTTATCACCTTAAAACTACCTCCTTTTCACTTGCAAATTCCCTTTGTTTATTCCACAAATATTTATGTGGCAGACTTATAGTTAAATAGGATTTCCATCACAGAGCACTTGCTCCCCTAATGTAAACCTTTCTTTTAAAGAATGTGGATATGCAGATTTACAGTGGATATGTGTACAGGATGACTACTACTTAGTCCTAGTACTGAGTGTTAGGTGCTGAGTGCTAGTACTATGTCCAGCTAGTCTGCACAGACTGTCAGAGGAGTTGCAGATACAATCAGATTCTTCTCAGGTGGAGGAGAAGATGGCAGAGGGGTGAGAAAATGATCATGTCTAGAGAATGTCTAGCATTGAAATAGTATAAAAACCAAATTAAGCCGGGCATGGTGGCTTGTGCCTGTAAGCTTCAGCTTATGAAGTGGCCAGGGCTAGGGATCACGATTCGAGTCCCGCCTGGGACTCGAGACCTATTCCAAAGAAATAGCTGGGTGTGGTGGCGCACGCCTGTAATCCTAGCTACCTGGGAAGCTGAGACTGGGGATTGCTTGAGTCTGTGGTACCCCGGGTGACATGAGCCTGCGGTTCCACGGGCAAAAATAGAGAGATCTAGTCTCAAAAAACAAACAAACAAAAAACAAAAAAAAACCCGAATTAAGTGCTTTGGTACAGTTCTATTTCTCTTTGCTTCTCTGCAGTCCCAATGAAGAGATAGGCTTGGTAATATAAAGGAGGATAAAAGCAAGACTTAACATTCCTATATAACAAATGTGTGACTCAGTCGATAAAGGTGGTCAGTTGCTTTTAAAATATGGTCAAAATCTCTTTTATTCCTAAATTCCAAATCCAACAGCAAATCTTAATGATTTCGTGTGTTCCGAATTCTACCATTTCTGACCCTCTTTACTACTGCCCCTCATTCTGTCTCCCACTTAGTATAGCAGTCACCTAACTGGGCTCTGCTTCTGTCTTTGTTTCTTTATAATCTGTTCTCAACAGATTGGGGTGATCCTCAGGGCAGCACCCTGCTCCCCTAGTCAGAAGTGCTTAAGGTGGCACAGGAAGAAGGCTCTCCCCAGTTTCTCTTCCTCCACTTAGCCATCCCTTACTGCTGTCCGCTCTCCTCACCAGGTTCCACCCACACACTTTGCTTCCTTTCCTACTACTTGCAGGACTGGCTGTTGATTTCGCCTTAAAATTCTTCTCCAGAGAACAGCCTCCCTTCTCAGTTCTCTATGATCTCTGCTTAATTTTACCCTGTGAAATAGGTTAACAGCCTTGACTCCACTGTATGAAACATCAATTCCTTCCTTCCCACTGCACACATATTCTTTAACTCTGGTACCCTTTCTCTCCAGTTCATCACCAACCTGCTGTAAGTTACTTGTCTAACTCCCCTTCCCCACTGTTCCACCCCCTCACACAAGTTCCACCCAGTCAGGGAGATTGCTTTGTTCTAGTCTGTATTTCTGTACCACAATAGTGTCTGCTCTAATAGCTGCTCATTATATGTTGCATGAACTAATAAAACCACCCTTCATAAAGGCACTAGTTAAATAATAATAAAATAAAATGATAAATTATAATAAAATAAAATGTAAAATAAAGTAATTATAGTAAAATAAAGTGGAATGCTATATAGTTGACAAAAGTGAGGTTTATATATATTCTAACAATGAAAGATTCAAAACAAGTTGATGAATTAAAATGATGTCAGGTTCTTATGAGTTTAATCCTTTAAAATTATATTGCTATGAAACTTTAATGTTTTAACATAGGAAATTTGGTTTTTTAATTGTACAATTGTATCAATGTTTTATTGTATTAATAGTTTTTTTGTTATTTTTTAAAATTCTATTCATTCTTTAGATTGTATACAGTATCAGCAAATGGTTATTGGAAAGCCTTCCCCACCCATTGACGACCCCTCTGTTCACTCTGGCCCCTCTCCTTGTTTTTTTGATCTATATTGAGTCCTTTGGTCTCTTTGTTTTCTGTGGCAGTCCTTTTCTTGGGTGAGGGACTGTGATCCTAGAATATAACAATCTGTGTTGGTAGATGTTCAGTCTTATCTCTTCACTGGGTAGCAGTTCGTTCTCATTTGGAATCTATCAGTGTTTTCTTATTGTTGACGGTCTTCAGTCCCGTTCATTATAGAAGATACTCATTGTGAAAGGCATCTGCTGAAAGCCTTTGCAGGTCGTTTTCTCTCCTTCAGATTGTAGCTTTGTGTAGGACTGTGGTCCCATCTCTGTGGCCTTCCTTTCCCAGGGAATGGGGAGGGGCACTTTGCTTTCTTGGGTTGAGTATCAGCCCTTAGATTTTGGTACGTCCACTCATTGTATGATCTTAGGTGTGACTCTGTGACAGGCGATGTCCGTGATCATTTCTCCAGTCCACTATATGTTGTCTTTCTCACTATTCCTTCTCTTGCGTTCTGCTAGATATGTGAGCAGGATTTTGATTTGGTCCCTCACCAATTTTATCGGTTCTGTGGATTACTAGTTCTTTTCTTGTTCCTCTGAGGATTAAGTGGGGTGAGAGTGAAAGAGAGGGGACGGCTTTATAGTCTATATAGACTTTTTAGACTCCCCGCCACCCCCAAGTCCCCCAAGCCCGCACGCCAGCCGTCCCAGAGCCCACCTGGTTTGGGAGGCCACCTGGTTTTTTGAAACTGCATACTTTTCTTTTCTTTTTTTTTTTTGAGACTAGGTCTCACTATTTTTGCCCATGGAACTGAGGCTCATGTTGCCCGTGGTACCACGGACTCAAGCAATCCCCAGCCTCAGCTTCCCAGGTAGCTAGGATTACAGGCATACGCCACCATGCTCAGCTATTTTTTGGGACTAGCTGTGTTGCTCCAGGCGGGACTCAAACTTCTATCCCCAGACCCTGCTGCAACTCCATAAGCTGTCACTTACAGGCACATGCCACCGTGCCCAGCCCTGAAACCGCATATTATTTTCTAAGTTGTAAAAATAGTATATGTACACAGTGCACAAAAAACTGAAGTGATAGAGACGAGCAACTTCTTCCCTTTGCACCCCACAGAGAAGTACACTGTTGATAGTTTGTCATATTTCCTACTGCTTATCATTATAGCTTCAAATGATGTAGTTTTTATTTAAGCAGCTTAAAAACAAGATTGTTTTATTCTCCAAAATAGATGACTGTAACATATTTAGTAACTATGACATTTTCCTTTCTCATCTTTTAATTTTTAAATTACTGCTACATTATAAGTGTCATATTTAGTTATTTTGGCTATAATTACTTTTTTCCTGCTTTATAAATTATTCTAAAACACTTAAGGAGGATTTTCATATTATGGTTGTTTCATTATTAGGTGTTACAAAACCGAATGATTTTACTGGACTCGCTGAGAAGAAAGTGGTCTTGTCATTGAATTAGTTTTGATTGAATGGACAGTTCTGCTTGTCAAGTTCTACTGGATCTTTTTTTTTTTAATGATAGGTCTATTCTTTAAAAACTTTATTTTTAAACATAATGAAATGTTTGTAAAAGCTTGAGTTTTGTAAATGTGGTTTTTTTTTTTAATGCTGAAATATTTAAAAGTACATTTCAGAAATCTTGATATCCTACCTCTTAAATAACAGGCATTTCCTGAAATAATAATTTCCTGAAATAATTTTCCTAGATAGCTAAATTAATATTGCACTTTCATTAATGTCCATTTTTATGTAAAGTAGAACATTGCTTTCATATTGGTCTACACCAGTGTACTACAAAGAAGCTTAAGTGCTCCTTTCTTCTTACTTACCTATTTTGATTTTTCAAATAAAAATTTAGTTGCTAAAGTAACGAGTAACAGTTATATCAAATGGTGACAAATACCTCTCCCTTATCTTATTATTATTATGACCTCATGGGTTTTCCTGGATCTCTGTTGGTAAATGTAATCATTCTTTGTGGTGTCCATTTGGTCACGGCCTTATTTATCCTTTCACCACTTGGTGGCCATTTGGGTTTTCTAGTTTTGGGTTAATAGTAATGCTACTGTGAACATTGTGTTGGTGTTTGTTTTATTTCTTCTGGGTTTGTACTGATGAGTGGAATTGCTGGTTAACTCTTTGAGGACTTGCCAAGC
Organism: Uropsilus gracilis; assembly: GCA_004024945.1. NCBI lineage: Eukaryota > Metazoa > Chordata > Mammalia > Eulipotyphla > Talpidae > Uropsilus > Uropsilus gracilis. The sequence goes on from PVHY01013242.1 coordinate 9,360, forward strand.
TGTTTTCCAGAGCAGTTGCCCCTTTTGTGAGCGCAGCAGCAGTATAAGAGCTCTCCTGGTTTCATCACCGTCGTTAATGTCATTTTGATTCTAGCCATCCTGGTGCATGTGTATGAAGTGATTCACTCAAAATGACTTGGCATTTCCTGATTAAGGATACTGAGTTGTGGGCTTTTGTTTGTATGTTTTAATTTGTTGATGTCCATTTGTGTATCTTTGGAGAAATGTCTATACACATCCTCTGCCCACTTTTAAATGGATTATCTTTTTATTGTTGAGTTATGAGGATTCTGTATAGTTTGGACATTAGACCTATATCAAATAATATAATTTACAGATATTTTTTCTTGTGAATTGTTTTAATTTTTTAATGGTGTCCTTTGGAGCACAAAAGTTTTCATTTTGAAAAGGTAAGATTCATTTTTCCTTAGTTACTTATACTCTTGATATGCTAGGTAAGAAGCCTTTACTAGGGTCATGAAAACCTGCTCTTATGTTTTCTTCCAGGTGTCTTATACTTTCAGCTTTGACACTTCAGTCTATGATCATTTGGGTATCAGGAGTAAGGAAGGAAATTCATTTCCTTTCTTTTGGATGTGAATAGCCAATTGTTCATGCCATTTGTTTGAAAGGATTCTTACTCCATCAAATTGTCTTGGCACTCTTGCTAAAAAATTGAGTGTAAATGAGGGGTTCCATGTCTAAGCTTTCACTTTCATTTCATTGATTTTTGCACCTGAAGTTTTACTAGAAACTTCACTGTTTTAATTAATGTAGTTTTGTTTAATTCTTGCAATCAGGAAGTTTGTGACTCCTCTAATTTGGCTTTGTCTCTACATTGTTTTGGTTGTTGGAGCCCTTGTATTATCATGTGAATTTTAATATCAGCCTTTTAATTTCTGTTTCAATTGCAAACAAAAAAGTTGGGATTGATAGCAGTTGTATTCAAACTATAGATTTGGGGAGTATTTTCTTCTTAAACACATTGAATCTTCCAATCCATGAACATGAGATATTTATTTAGGTCTCTCTAGTTTCTTGTATTGTGTTCAATGTCCTTTTGTTAAAATTATTTCTAAGTTTTCTTTCTGATGCTGTTCTTATAGCTTTCTTAATTTTGTCTTAAGTTTGTTTGATGATAAAATATAAAAGTAGAATTGATTTGTGTATGTTGGTCTAGAATCCTACAATCTTGAACTTATGTTTTAGTTCTAATAGTTTTTTTTGTAGGCCTTTTTTGCACAGTATAATGTCATCTCTGAACAGTGATAGTTTTACTTCCCAATCTAGTTGCCTTTTATTTACATGCCTAAGTGCCCTGTTTAGGACCTCTAGTATAAAAAAAAAATTATTAAAGTGAACATTCCTGTCTTCGTCCTAACCTTAAATGTAAAGTAGTGACCTTTGGCAGTATCAAGATGCGCCCCCTCAACCCCTTTTAAGGGAGAAAGGGAGAAAGTTCCCTTTTGTTCTTGTCATGAAAGGGTGTTGGACACTTTTCTAGTCTGTTGAGCTGACTGTGATATCTTTTTGTTCTTAAAGTTTACCTGTAATTTGTCTTTCTTCTCCATCAGTAATTTATGCTTGTCATGTGGTAGGCTTTTACATGTTAAACTAATCATTTTACCTCAGAAATTTTATTTTACTGTTCTTTGTTTCTTCCCTCCTGTTTTCCTTTGCAATGTTGGTCAGATAGTTCTGGAACTCCCCCCCCCCCCTTTATTTCTATTGAGGTATACCTGTTTTCTCTGGGATCAGATTTTGTTTGCATCTTGGAGCTTTCCTTTTGTGATTTTGGTTATCTTAAAATTCTGTATTTAGCTTAGTTGAAGAGTTAGGGTGGTTGATACAGATAATTGACATGCGTTTTCCTCTACATTAGTCTAGTACTATTTCCCAAACAGCTCTCCCAAGATTGGTGGGAGGACTGAATGTTGTCTCTGTAAGTATCTGGTTAATTCTGGGCAGAATGACCAGTTCCTCCACAAACATCAAAAGAAGAAACTTGATTTATGAGTAAACGTTTCATCCTTTGCAGTACATTCTGTTTCTTCTTCTCTTATGTTGAAGTATGATAATCAGGTGTTGTCTGCTTATAATGTCAATAGGGTAAAAACAGAGGGTATACCATACTTTATTTGCTTTTTTTCTTCAGCTACAATATTCAACATCAGGACACAACATCAGAACCCTTTTCTCCTCACCTACACCCCCACCAAAATATGAAAATTAATTTTCATATTTTAAAATTGTTATTCTTTTTTTTTTTTTTTTTTTTTTTTTTTGAGACTAGGTCTCGCTATTTTTGCCTGTGGAACCGCAGGCTCTCGTTGCCCGGGGTACCACGGACTCAAGCAATCCCCAGCCTCAGCTTCCCAGGTAGCTGGGATTATAGGCGCACGCCACCACGCCCAGGTATTTTTTGGAACTAGGTCTCGTTACTGGCCCCAGGCGGGACTCGAACCGCGATCCCTAGCCCGGCCGCTTCATAGGCTGAAGCTTACAAGCACGAGCTACCGTGCCCGGCCTTAAAATTGTTATTCTTTTTGAGACTAGGTCTCACTATTTTTGCCCATGGAACCGCAGGCTAGCGTTGCCTGGGGTACCACAGACTCAAGCAATTCCCAGCCTCAGCCTCCCAGGTAGCTGGGATTACAGGCAGGAGCCACCGTGCCCAGCTCAAAAATTGTTATTCTTATTTAAGAGATCAGTTCTTAGACTGAGTTCTGGAGTTAGAAACAGTTGTAGCTAGACCCATGGATATTCAAGGGTGTCCAGGAAGTACACTGTCAGACTTAGAGAATTTGTAACGTTTTGTGATCGCCTCCCAGGTTGCTTCTGGTTTCTGTGACTAACTGTAAATCCCAGCATGGAGCTTTGTAGGGTCTCCCTTGAATGGACCTAGCCTGTTTACTGCTGATGTTTGCAGTTATGCATTTATTTCACTTTCTATTTCAGTAAATGTGTAGCCAAAGCAAACACATTTCACTTTCTCTCACAATCTTAACTGCTTTTTGATGTTAAAATGTTTTCGAAAATTTTCTGATTTTCAGTCTTGCTTGTTTCTCAGTGATTGTTTTTAAAATGTCCATGCATATCACTAGGAATCTGGAAGAGCCAGTCTAGCTTCATGAATGAGAAGCCAGTATTGCTTTAATAATAGGAACAAAGAATATAGAGGACAGGTAGGGAGAGTAGGATTTGATACTACACTTGATGTTCACCAAAAGGTTGAGAGAGCGGAATTTGAAAGGGAGGATCTGGACTAAATTACAACTACAGTGACCTACAAGTTCTTCTGTTCTCTTTTTTACCTAGGACATGATTCTGTAGTTTCTGACTTGTGGGAGACTGTAAGCTCTGTTTACCAGTTTTGCATTTCTAGCATTTTACATAGGACCAGGCATTGGGGTTTACAGTTACTGTTGACTGAGAATTGAGAGCTTTTGTTTGGGGACTCACCGAGTGAGTCCACAGGAGGACCCTATAGGTCCTTTCACCTTTTGAAAGTATTGTTTTCATTTCTTTGAGAATCTGCTTCTCTGTCCCACTTGTTCAGTTAACTTTTGGATTTTACTTCTTATAGAACACTGGACTATTTATACATGTAGTTTTAAGGAAGCTTTAATTTGGAAACATCTCATCATGTTCTAAGCACCCTTAATTTGCTGGAAGGAAACCTAGAAATGCGCACATAGCAAAAGCATTTTAGCAAAGACCATATGCCAAAATCTAGTTTATTGAAGGGTTATTTAGTTATGCTCATGTGATTCTTATTTTTCATAAATACAGTTCAAATGATCATGTTCATTTAGAACCAGATTTCAAAGGGGGGAAATGATATGGGCAATCTAATGATGATTGGAAGAGGAGGGTAGAAAATATTTTTAGTTATCTTGACTCTCTAAACCTGGCTCTCATCTCAGTCCTGCTATTTGCGGCCATGATTGCTAAATCTTTGAGACTCGAAATCCACTTCATTCCTGTCTTCTCTTAGCATTCTTGTGATCCCTACCGTCATGGCCTCTCTTTAACTAGATATTTTCTTCAGATCTTAAACTCTATATTACTTTCTGAAGGAACTCATCCTGACTTCAGATTATGTACCCTCTCATATTCTTACACAGTTCTTACCCTGATTGTAACTTTGCGTTTATTATGTGAATAATTAGCACTTTCAACAAATATTTGTTGACTGCTTATATATCTCCTTTTGGATTGTAAACCTTATGAAGGCAGAGTAATGACTGCATCTGTGGCTTTGTTTCTGTTTTTCTTAGCCACTGTGTCTCTTGTGCCTGAAGCAGTGCTGTCATAGGGACATCCAGTGAGTGGTTGTTGAGCAAGTGCAGTGAGATGGAGATAGTAATAATTGCCTATCTTGCAGGGCTGTTGTGCACCTTCAGTGTAATTATGTGTATCAAGTGTTTGCACACTGTAGCCAGATCATGTCTTACCTGTCAACTGTGGTCATCAGCAGTTGCTAGGGATGCAGAGAGCCCATGATTTTTATTCCTCTCTTACTAGTTCTATGACCCACATATATACTTAATCACTCGGCTTTACATTTTCTTTATTTATAGATGGAAATAATAATCACCTTAGTGATTTGTAAGGATTCTATGTGACCATGGCAGCGAAGCCTTTAGTTGTAATTGCTCATTGGTGGTTATACCATTGTTAATATGTTAATGAATATGGAAAATGATTAAAGGGATATCTAGGAAACAGTTCTTATGTAAAAATAGTGTACCTCTGATGCAAAGAAACTCTATTTCTACTAGTTCATGATCTTAGGAATAGTCAACATTTCCTAATTATAGCTATGATGGGTTGTAGTACTGTTTTCAAAAAGACTTTTGGGAGCAAAATGATTATATATTCCTGAATAGTTCAATTACATTAAATAATAAACCTTATACATTTAAGAATGTGGTGTAAACTTTATGTATAAAGGTCACAGTCAGCAAGTAACTGAATACTGGAAATGAGTCTAGGTTTTGGGGTGTGTTCATATATAATGTCAGTAGATTTAGGAGACTTTTCAGCATTAGATTACAGTTCTTTTGGCTGGAACCTTGAGCAAATCCTGCACTTCAGATGCTTGGCCAGCCTCCTTGACAAAAACATATTAAAATACTGTGTGAAAGGCATGTTATTATGGGAATAACTTTTGATTTTCTCTAATTTACATATTTAAAATTTACTTGTGAACACTTAAACTGCTTCTGAACTCATCCTTCAAACTACCACATCTAGCTCTTGTTTCTCCTTTAAAACATTTGCTTTCATCTTGGCCACATGGCCCTGACTTCTGACTTTAATTAGCAAGGATTTGTTTTGCACAGTTAATCATTTACATTCATCCAAATGTGTATGGAGAAAGATGCAGAATTTCCTTGTGATTGATGGCATACCTTTATTATAGGCTCAGCAAAACAGCCCCTCTTCTACAGGATCTGGCAACACAGAGCATTCCTGCAGCTCCCAGAAACAGATCTCCACCCAGCACAGACAGACCCAGGTAAGAGCTGATAGATAAGCAGGAAGAAAATGCTTCAGAATTAACACCAGCTCCATATAAAATATGAGACCTCTTCAGTGTTCCCTTTATTTCTCTGACTTTACTTCATCACTTGTGTGTATTATATTCAGAACCTGCATCGTGTGTATTTAGTCTTTTGGGAAGGGCTTGAACCTCTTTGAGGTCTTTCTCTGCCTACTGAATTGCAGCAGAAATGTAGGATGGTGCTGAGTAAAGAACACTTGTTTCCGGAAGTCTTTAGGTCTGGGTTTCAAATTCTGGCTCCAACTTACATTTATCTTTTTGAGTCTCAGTTTTCTTGAGTACAAATAATTTGTAAAATATGGTTGATTCTGATCATCTCATACAGTGTATTATTAGGATGGCCCTTACAGCAGGTTCATGAATACTAAGTCCCTGCTTTATGAAAGTGGTTAATTTATTCCTTGTACCTACTTAATTTGATAAGATCTAGCTAAGATTTTGTTAAAATGTGGCAGAGCAGCATTATATCTTTCTCAAACAGACTTCAAAAACTCCTTAATTTGGGGACTTTTAAATGTTGTGGACATTCAAAAATAATAAAAAAAGATAGCAGATACAAGCTCCAAGTAGATACAAGCTAATAAACCTCTTGGCACTGTGTTGCCTTCAAGATAGGGTCCTTTTTTACATTTTAAGAACTATATGACTCTCAAGAGCAAATTTCAATTTTGTTTGAATTACCATGTTGGTAGTTGAGCTTTAAGATGATTTCACCTCTATCCTTTTGATTGCACTTATTTTCCACTAGGGGGCATATTTGTTCTTCAGACATTTGAGTGATGTCTTATAAGCCCTTTTCTAGTTGAAGCTAGTTCTTTAATAGTGCAGCAGTTTCTGTATTGTTCAATGTATAGTAGTTTGAGAAGTCATGTATTTGATTCCAGGGTTAACATGTTTTTGGAATGTGCAGGTATGTCACAATATGACTTGAAGAATGGAATGACAGAAGCATATTTAATTTCTAGAACCATCTAATTTCAGGTTGTTTTCTCCAGAAAAATGTGATGACATGTGGTATTTTTGAGATTAATCCTAAATTTGTTTTGTCTTTATCTTGATAGTCCGACCTCACAATAGAAAAAATATCTGCACTAGAAAACAGTAAGAATTCTGACTTAGAGAAGAAGGAGGGAAGAATAGATGATTTGTTAAGAGTAAGTATTAAAATATGGTAAGAGGTTTGATGACAAGCACTGATTTAACGGTAGTTATAATTGGATTATGTGCGTTACATAGAGATGATTACTATAGCCATATACCAAAACTAAGTAAAAGATATTTGGATATTTTCATTTAATCTGAGAGAATCTGATTAGGAATTAGGATCATTATTTTCTTAGCATTATCTCTAAATTGGAGATCATATAGAATTTTAATATTTAAACATATACCATAGAAATAGATATGTGGTGTATTGCATTTCATTGGAAAGGGGAATGAACACAGACTGTTGCTTCCCCAACCTAGAGAAGTTTTATTTATTTATTTATTTTTGAGACCAGGTCTCACTATTTTTGCCTGTGGAACCGCAGTCTCTCGTTGCCCAGGGTACCACAGACTCAGCTTCCCAGGTAGCTGGGATTACAAGCTCGCGCCACCACACCCAGCTATTTTTTTTTGGAACTAGGTCTCGCTACGGGCCCCAGGCGGTACTCAAACTGCAATCCCTAGCCCCAGCCGCTTCATAGGCTGAAGCTTACAGGCGCGAGTCACTGTGCCTGGCCCTTAAAGAAGTTATTTTAATATTCTTGAATTTTTGAAACTATCTCACAGGGACTTCAGTTCTGGTTTTGGATTTTGTATCTTTATAAGTTATTCATAGAAAGGTTTTATGCTTGTAAGAGAAACTTTAAATATAGCTAAGCAGGAATTTAAAAGGTACCTCTAGGAAATAGAGCTTGGTATTTTGTTTTACTTTTTCTTTAACAAAAGGGGTTTTTGACTCAGTGTAACTGAGGAGAGTGAGCTGACCCAGGCCCTATTACAACCAGGCACTTAGCGTGTCTTTAAACCTTTCACTTTCTTCATTGTCTGCTTTCTCCTGGGTGGGATTTCCTCTGCAGGTTCTCCTCACGCGCTGTCTGGAACAGCTGCCACCAATTTCATAACCTAAGAGAGGGGCAGCTTATTGTGGTGCACATCTGACTGTGTTCTATACTGTAACTGTCCCTTGTACTGCCTGGCGTTGCCTACCTTCCAGGAATACTGGCAAAGCCTCCCACATCTGGAGAGTGTTTAGGGAATGGTCAGCAGTTGCTCTGGGCCTGCCCAACCAGATTTCCTGGTTCCTGTGCCATGATGTTTTAAGATATATATTTTTGGATATACAATTTGCATGACTAACCTTTTCCCTACAAAAGTTCAAAATGCATATTTTCTTACTATAAATTTCGGGAATACAGTAGGTATGACACCCACAATTCTGTTAACAGTTAAAATATTGGTACATTTCTGTCTGTAATTTTATGGAGCTGTTTATGTGTATGCATATGTGTATATATAAATAATGCTGATTTATAAGTAAAACTAGCCAACATTTTAATCTTCAGGATTTAGAAGGTGCAGGTTTGATATTTACATCCATGCGCTTGTTTTCATATTGACTCTGGTGCCCTGATGTGTCTGGAGAGGAACTCTTGGGTTCCCATGGCCCTTAAGCTCAGGGTCTGCAGCCTTTTATCAGTTTTTCTTACTGGGTGAGGCTTTATTTGCTTAAAGTTTCATTTCAAATATATGTATATATAATATATATGTACAGAAAGTCACAGTATTTGTGGTTATTTCCCCTCTAAAATTTTTTTGCCTATATTTTTGTAATATGACAATTTTTGATTCCTGCTTATATAAAAGCTAGAATTCAGTGCATATCTGCTTTTCTTTTGAGCATAACGCAAGATTTACTGTCTTCATAATAAACGAAAGATGGAGCTTAGGACTGCATGCTTATAACCCCTTTTCTTCTTATCGCCTCCCATTTCAATGTGCTTGCACCTCTGAATAGCTAACATTCTCTTAGATCTTCAGTCTTAAGTCATGGGCTTGGGCTGAAGTCATTCAAGTTCTCAGCATAATCTTTCTGGTTTTTAACTTTTTCCTGGATGTTTGACTTCACCTTCCCACATTGCCACCCTGCTTCCTGTGATAACTTGCTTTCCCTGGGCTTGCAAAGGCACCTTCTTTAACTTCTGGCACCAGCCACTTTACAGGGCTGGTGCTTGCCAAACTTCTCATAGAAAGGCTAGTGGTTTGAGGAACGATCACCATGCTTGGGACAGGGCTTTCGACAGGGAAGGCCTTAGCACTCACTCATCTACACCATCAACCTGAACTTATAAGTAAAATCTGATTTTTAAGACAATTATTGTTAATTACTATTTTTGATACTTCATATCAGAATAATTCTTATACTTACAGGCAGTTTATGATAAAATTTATAATTTTGCACACATGTTAAAGTGGGTTGAAAGCTCATTGGCAATGGTTTTTAGTTGCTTTTTTTGATCTTCTGATTGGAATACATTTTTAATTATTTTTCAAGAATAATCCTTGTTAAATTTTCTGCACCCTTGTACAGTTGAGAAATCCTTTCCATATAAAGGATAGCACTGTATGTATGTGTAAGATTTCTGGGTCATTCAAGTGGAATTTATTCCAGGGATACAAGGGTGGTTAACCGCAGACAGACCACTTAATGTAATTCACCACATCAGCAAAAGGAAAGATAAAATCTTAGGGTCATATCAGTAGATACAAAGCATTTTATAAAATTCAACATCCAATTATAAAAGACTTCAATAAAATGAGGCTAGAAGGAACATCAATAAAAAAGGCCCTATAGTCGTCCCACAACTAACATCCATACTCAGTGGTGAAAAACTGAAAACCTTTCCTCCAAATTTAGGTACAGAACAAAGATGCCCAATCAACACCAATACTATTCGAAATGCTATTGGAAGTCCTAGCTAGAGCATTTAGGCAAGAGAAAGAGCATTTAGGCAAGAGAAAGATTTAAAAGGAATCCAAATTGCAAAGGCTGAAGTAAAACTAACACTGTTTACAGACATGGTAATATACATTTAAAAAAAAAAAAAACCTAAAGGCTCCACTGAAAAGCAGTTAGATTCAATAACCTGATACAGTGAAGTGGTAGGCTACAAAAGCAATATACAAATATCTGTTGTGGTCCTGTAAATAAGCAACGAGCTGGGCATGGTTTTGCGTGCCTATAATCCCAGCTACCTGGGAAGCTGAGGCTGGAGATTGCTTGAATCCGTGGTACCCCAGGCAATGTGAGCCTGCAGTTCCACGGGCAAAAATAGCAAGACCTAGTCTCAAAACAAAAACAAAAACAGAAGCAAAATAAAGCAAATTGAAAGAGAAAGACATCAAGAAAGCAGTTCCATTTATAGTCATATTAAAAAGAATTAAATATTTAGAGCCAGGCATGGTGGCTCATGCCTGTAAGCTTCAGCCTATGAAGTGGCCGGGGCTAGGGATCGCGGTTCAAGTCCCTCCTGGGGCCAGTAGCGAGACCTAGTTCCCAAAAAAATAACTGGGTGTGGTGGCGCATGCCTGTAATCCCAGCTACCTGGGAAGCTGAGGTTGGGGAATGCTTGAGTCTGTGGTACCATGGGCAAAAATAGACCTAGTTTCAAAAAAAAAAAGAATTAAATATTTAGGAATAATCAAAGGAGCTGAAAGAACTATACAGTGAAAACAGAGGGCATTGTTAAAAGAAGGAAGACACAGAGAAATGGAAAGATTTTATGCTCAGGATTGTAAGAATTAATATAGTTGAAATGGGCATATTATGCAAAGCAGTATAAGATTCAGACGAGATCAGGCGCGTTCAGGGTGGTATGGCCTTAGCGCAAAGCAGTATAAGATTCAATGTAATTCTTTTTTTTTTTTTTTTTTTTTGAGACTAGGTCTCGCTTCTTTTGTCCCTGGAACAGCAGGCTCACGTTGCCCGGGGTAGCACAGACTCAAGCAATCCCCAGCCCCAGCTTCCCAGGTAGCTGGGATTACAGGCGCGCGCCACCATGCCCAGCTATATGTTTTTTTTGGAACTAGATCTTGCTACGTGCCCCAGTTGGGACTTGAACCAGGATCGCTGGCCCTGGTCGTGGCTTCCTAGGCTGCCGCTTACAGACATGCGCCACCATGCCCAGCCTCAGTGTAATTCTTTTTTTTTTTTAGGCTAGGTCTTGCTATTTTTGCCCATGGAACCACAGGCTCATGTTGCCTGGGGTACCACAGACTCAAGCAATCCCCAGCCTCAACTTCCTAGGTAGCTGGGATTACAGGCACGTTTCACCACGCCCACCTATTTTTTTGGAACTAGGTCTCACTACAGGCCCCAGGCAGGACTCGAACCACAATCCCTAGCCCTGGCCGCTTCATAGGCTGAAGCTTACAGGCATGAACCACCGTACCCAGCCCAATCTCAATGTAATTCTTACCAGAATTTCATGGCGTTCTTCAAGAACATAGAGCAAACATTACTGAAATAATCTTGGCGGCATAAAAGACCTTAAATAGCTAAAGCAATCATGACAAAAAACAGAGATATTAAACTCCTAGATATTCAGACTGTACTACAAAGCTATAGTAATCAAAATAGTGGTGCTGGAATAAATGTGGACATACAGTAATAGAATATAGTATTGAGAGCTCCAGAAATAAACCTACACCTACATGGAAAGTTAATTTATAACAAAGAAGCCAGGAGTATACAATGGAGAGAGGAAAGTTCCTTCAACACATGGTAGTACATGGTGGTATAGAAATTGAACATAACCACATGCAAAAGAATGAAGCGAGACCACTATCAAACCATCCACAAAAGTTAATTTTTAAAATGGATCAAAGAAACCATAGTAAAAAACAGAGAACACAGGTCAAAGATTCTGCAATATTAGTTTCAGAGGTGTTTTTGGGAACTTGACTGTAACTACCAGGGAAATAAAAGCAAAATAAACAAATGGGATTATGTCAAACTAAAAAACTTTTGCACAGTGAAGGAAACTATCATTAAAATGAAAGATCTGCTGAGTGAGAGGAGATATTTGTACATAATATTCCTGCAAGAGGTTAAAGTCTAGACTATAGCAAAGACTCAGAAAACTTCAATAAAAAGCCCCATTTAAAAATGTACAGAACAACCTGATTGAAAAACAGGCAGAGTTTAATAGACATTTTAAAAATGTTGTACAGCCCATTACCAGGTACATAAGCAGCTGACCCTCATTTCTCATTTAGAGAAATGAGCCCAAAGCAACAGTGAGTTGTTTCCTCACACCTGCAAGAATAACTAATATCCTAAAGACAAGGAACAAGAGTTGGTGAGAATGTGGAGAGAAGGAACTGTGTGTATTCACTGTTGGTGGGAATGCAAGTTGGTGCCACCATCAAGGGCTGTAGTATGGAGAGTCCTCAGGAAACTAATAATAGAAATTCCATTTATCCAGTGACCCCTGTCCGGTTACCTACCAGAAAAATAGATATCTTATAACTTGATTTATTCAGCACTATTTACAATAGCCAAACTGTAGAAACAACCTAAGTGCCCAGTGAGTGGAGTAAGTTGTCATTTGTTCGTCTGTGCATACATGTGTACACACACAATGGAAGACTACTCACCTATAAAAAGACAAAATCTTATCGTTTATGACAACATGCATAGAACCAGAAGGTAGTATGCTAAGTGATTTAAATCAGAAGGATAAAGAACGGATGGTTTTACTCATGTGAAATACAAAGAAATACAAAAGAATAGATAAAACCAAATCAGACAAACTCTTGCAATAGGACTGAAGAACTGAATGTTGGCAGTGTGGGGGGAGGGGACAAAGGCAAAAGGGGGACCAAGGAATTATTGGTACCTTGGTGGTGGCTGCATTTGGGAGGATGTGTGAGCTTACAGCCCTGGGTACACAATAATAGCATTGTGAACCAACACTCCTGCAATAAAAAAGAAGCAAAACTGATATTTGTATTGTGTTGATTTCTCTCATCTTCCTAATAACACACACACACACACACACACACACACACACACACACACACACCTACCCACCCACTGCCACCCCCCTTTTAAATTTTTCTGGCATTTAATGTTTCCGAGAGGACTGACCAGCACAATGTACACTTTATCGGTTTTCTATGGTAACTATAGGTTTCTCACTGTCCCTCTCCTTCCTACTTTATTCTTATCTGTACGTTTTTTTCCAGGGTATGTCTGGTATGGGACTCATAATATTCTGAACATTTATAGTTAATGTTTAAGTACTGTAAGTTTTCCTTTTCTGTTGGGTTCTTCTTGGTTTGTAGTGTGAATCCCTGGTTGTTGTTTTTTATGTCATTTTATGTCTCAAATGGTGAAATCTTATTAAATGTTAATTTTGTCTTTCATATATTTTCTGCAGCTAATGTAAGTTTTTATTCTATTACTGGCATTTTTTATTTACTGTCTTTCCCCCCCTTATCTAATTCACTTTCTTATTTCATGTGATGTATTATTCATGGGTTTTGGCTCCTATTTCCTAGATGCTGTATCTTTTTTGTGTTTTATGGAATATAGCAGCATTCTAAAGTTTCTTTTTGATTTCTGTAGGGAGATCATTTGCATTGGTCTTGCTCTAATGTCCTCTTTTCTCACTTAGAAATATTTTCCTCTATGTGTATTTATTTCCTTCTATCTCTGCAAGGGGAGAACTTGTTCACACCCTGAACTTGTCTTTCATCTTCCATTGTTAGCATATATACTTGCTTTTTTGTTAACTGGCATGCTGGTTGGCATTTCAAGATTTTAATAAAATAAATTATGGGTTCAAAAGCTCCTGGTCTAGTTGGAGTACTGGCAGTCTTTTGGTACACATCCTTCTGGATCTGAAGAAGGATCAGTCATTTTCCATCACCACTCAAAGATGAGGTGATGGAGCATATTAAAACTTGTATCCTAATTTGTATTCTTCTGCAGTGTAAAAAAGAAGTCTGTTTTTGTTTACCTGGAGAGCAGTAGATTTCCTTAACTTACTACCCCTGATGGTTATCGGTTTTCTGAAGGTTGAACAGAGTGATTGGAAGGGGGTGGAAACATCAAAATGCAGGAAACAGAAAAGAAAGGTAGCCGTTATTTTTTCTCAAGTTGTTTAGAATGTGTTTTTCATCTGGATGGACGATGGGAGAAAGATCAGGCTTGAGCCTTTTCCATGGGCATGCATTGGGTTTTCCATTTTTTTGTGAGGTGTGGGGTTAGGAGCTACTGGCCAGGCAGTGTTTTAAACATGAACAGAAAAGTTAGTTTTAGAGACCACAAAAATTTGGAGTTCTTAAAATTTTAAATAAACTCCCAAGATTTGTTGATTCTATACATTTGTTTGCAGACTTTTAAGGGATGCTCATCTTCCCAAAGTCAAATCTTTGACTTACAGATTATTTAGTGCTAATTAATCACATTTACCCTGATGGATTTGTACTGTGCCATTGATGTTGAGGTTTGCAGAACTCTCAGAAAAACCGGCAAGAAGGATTCTACTTATGAGAGAGTAGGAATTAGGAGGTGAAGGGTGTGGTATGTGGGTTACGAGTGAGCTGCAAGATCTTCTATCTGTGGTTTTTACCATTTCAAAAACACTTCTGTCATTTAATTGGAAGATAGCAGGTTTTTTTTTTTTTTTTTTTTTTTTTTTTTTTTTTTTTTTTTGAGACTAGAGCTCGCTGTTTTTGTCTGTGGAACCACAGGCTCACATTGCCTGGGTACCACAGACTCAAGCAATCCCCAGCCTCAGCCTCAGCTTCCCAGGTAGCTGGGATTACAGTCATGCGCCAACACCACCACCCCCCTCCCCCCAGCTATTTTTTTGGGACTAGGTCTCACTTCATGCCCCAGGCAGGACTCAAACCACGATCCCTGGCCCCAACCATGGCTTCTTAGGCTGCCACCTACAGGCATGTGCCACCATGCCCGGCCAGCAGGGTTTTGTTTTTTTTTTAAATAATTTTCTCAAGATAGTATAACGTAGTATTTGTTTGCCAGAAGAGCAGAGCTCTTTTGTTAACCTCAAGAATAAATACAGGAGTTGGAAGTCAAAATCAGCATTGGATTAGTGGTTCCTTTCCTTCTCTATTATTGTAGGAAACTTAAATTCTTCAAAGTGTTCAACTCATCCTTCTGACTACAGCTAAATTATGTATATGCTTTCTGGCATTTTTGAATCTGGACTTTGTATTCAGCTTGTGTATTAGTTCTGTCTTATGTGGCCATGGGTATGTTAAGGCTTTTTTGGTAGAAATATTTATGTAAATTCAGATTTTCTTTTCTTTGGAGACAAGAATAGAAAAAGAAAACCTGAAAACAAAGAACATTTATGGTTTTAAAGAAAAGTCTTTATTTTGTAAGTGCTTAATTACCCTTTCTAGCTATTCTGTAAGTGCTTTGATAACCTTTGTATATATTGTAAACCTCTCATTTGTGACTTCTTTATAAACTTTGTGGCTACTTATGCGTATGTGATGTACTGGATTTAGCTTTTTGGAGGAGTAAAATAGAATTGGTAGAAAAACATACCCACTTTCATTAACAGAATTCATTTTTAATAAATAATGTTAGGAGAGAATAAAGAAATGAAATACCCTTTTTAGAAAGACAAAGTTATACTTACCTCTTTGAACCTTAATTTTGCTTTTAATAACAAATGATTTTTTATTCCATAAAATCTGTGTCTTTCTTGGAGCTAATTTAAAAAATTAATTTCATTGAAGGCCAACTGTGATTTGAGAAGGCAGATTGATGAACAACAGAAGATGCTAGAAAAATACAAAGAACGATTAAACCGTTGCGTGACAATGAGCAAGAAACTCCTTATAGAAAAGGTGAGTGGTTAATGGTAGTGTGAACTCCAAATTCCAGGGTGGGCATCTTTGTTGCGATTTCTTACTCCTTGCTTGGAAAGAAACTATTCCAGGGCTTTGTTAGAAGACTAAGGATTTGCCAGTTAGCGTTCTTGGTTGCATGGACACTGGACCAGGTATCCAAAGTGGCAGTTAGGGATATTTTTCTGATTGTGTGTTGCTTTGAGTGGGATGTTGACTGGACAGGAACAACTTGACCTGTTTGAATAAATTTGGGGTTGCTCTCCCAAGTTCTTATTCATTCTTATTAGTTGAAGTAGAGTATCCAGTTTCCCATACAAACATTTTACAGTAGTTACACGTCTGTTTCAGAGATGGTGTTCAGAGTAACGCATAGATAGGATAATGTAGTCATTAAGTTCTTTGTGCTTATAAAAAATAAAATTGGGATATACTTGTATATGATTATTTTGCTATCTTTCCTTTTTATAATAATTGATTAATTGCAATATGCCTTTGAAAGATACTTTTTTTTTTTTTTTTTTTGAGACTAGGTGTTGCTATTTTTGCCTGTGGAACAGCAGGCTCTCGTTGCCCAGGGTACCACAGACTCAAGCAATCCCCAGCCTCAGCTTCCCAGGTAGCTGGGATGACAGGCGCGCACCACCACGCCCAGCTGGTTTTTTTGGAACTAGGTCTCGCTACGGGCCCCAGGTGGGACTCGAACCGTGATCCTTAGCCCCGGCCGCTTCATAGGCTGAAGCTTATAAGCACAAGCTACCGTGCCCGGCTTGAAAGATACTTTTAACTATTTCTTAGAAGTTTATTTTTATTATGGCTCCGGTACTTTTTTTTTTTTTTGAGGCTAGGTCTTGCTGTTTTTGTCCATGGAACTGCAGGCTCATATTGACCAGGGTACCACAGACTCAAGCAATCCCCAGCCTCAGCTTCCCAGGTAGCTGGAATTACAGGCGTGCCCCACCATGCCCAACTATATTTTGGGATTCGGTCTCGCTTTCTTGCCCTGAGCAGGACTCGAACTGCGATGCCTAGCCCCAGCTGCTTCATAGGCTGAAGCTTACAGGCACGAGCCACCGTGCCCAGCGGCTCCAGTACTTATTGAGCTTGTCTTCAAAATTTTAAGGTGGCAGTACTTCCCACTGAAATTACATACAAACTGGAGGTTTTGAACAAATGGTTTACTTCTGCTAAAACATTTGAAGCGCTGTCAAAAAGACAGCTAACACTGACAAAGCTGAAGTAGATTATTTTATTGCTTTCAAAAATACTATGGAGAACTTTTGTTCATCTTTTTAATTCATTAACCTATAGAAAGGAAATCACATTTTCCTATCTATATGACAAAAGTAATAAGCCATATGTTAATAGACAGAGTTCACGGATTAAGGTTCTTCATGAACTCAGTGTAGATTCAGCTATTTGAACTGCATTCAAACGGTATAGTATAAAAAATAAGTTTGATGCTGTCTCAGTTCTCATAGGTAAATAACATTATTTTCTTTTGTCTTTTTCCCTGCAGTCAAAACAAGAGAAGATGGCATGCAGAGATAAGAGTATGCAGGACCGCCTGCGACTGGGCCACTTTACCACTGTCCGGCACGGGGCCTCTTTCACTGAGCAGTGGACAGATGGTTACGCTTTCCAGAACCTCATTAAGTAAGTGAGAGATGAGGATTATGTGGAGGAGTGAAGTGCTAGTTTGGCTTTTTAAGGTATTCATTCTGCTATTATAGTCTTCAGTATACTAACATGTAGTAATCTTTTGTCCAGTTTTAATTACCACTTCATAGGCTGAAGTGACCGCTTCATAGGCTGAAGCTTATCACTGTGCCCGGCCGCCCATAACTTTTTATCATGACTTTTTTTTGAAACACTCCAATGTATTAAAAATATAGGGAACAAAGGAAAATCTTAGTAAAAAATAACAGGAATAAAAGACCGATTTTACATTAAAGCTTCAAAGAGTAAGAATTGCTGAAGCTACCTGAGGAAGAAAATTCTAGGACTGACTTGGTATCTTTTTAATTATGTAATGCATTCTTATAAGAGTTGACTGCATGTTTTCTGGGTTTACAAAATATGAAATGGACAAGGACCTAGGGAAGAATTAGGTATAAAACAAAACAGTAGAACAATCTTACAGAATTTGTCCCTGAGATGAACATTAACCAGTCGTCATAGTCACTTCCTTGAAGGTTAATACTGTTGAAACTGGGACCAGTCCCACCGTTCGTGCCTGTCAGCAACTTGGAATCTTGAGCAGCCCATAAATTTTTTTTTTTTTTTTTTGAGACTAGGTTTTGCTATTTTTGCCTGTGGAACCGCAGGCTCTCGTTGCCCGGGGTACCACAGACTCAAGCAATCCCCAGCCTCAGCTTCCCAGCTAGCTGGGATTACAGGCATGCGCCACCACGCCCAGCTATTTTTTTGGAACTAGATCTTGCTACGGGTCCCAGGCGGGACTCGAACCGCGCCCTGGCCCCGGCCGCTTCATAGACTGAAGCTTATCACTGTGCCTGGCCGCCCATAACTTTTTATCATGACTTTTTTTTGAAACACTCCAATGAGGGAATTAGCATTAAAGATTCTAAAATTCCAATTGTGTGAATAGCTAATATTAGCTCAGCAATTAAAGAAATATCTTCAGGTACATTTTGGTATATCTTAATTTATATCTTTTTCATCTAGGACTAGGGGGGCATGTTACATTTTAATCATAGATTATCAAACTTGATCTCCAGATCATTGTTTTTCTTACCTTTTTTTCTTGTTGAAATAACAATGAGTATTAGAAAGTGTGGGCCTACTTTTGAGTAGTGTTGGAACATAAATAGCAAATTTATGTCTGAAAGGAAAGTGCAGATATTGATGTTTTTAACACTTTTTAAAGCTAACCTCTGGATTGCACGTTAATAATCATTGTAATACATTAACCTCCTGTGTGTTTTGGTGTGTTAAGAGGTTGTCAAGTGAAAGTGTTTGGAGTTAGTCCGGCTGCCAGGGGCTGGCAGAACTACCCACTGTAGTTCTAAGCAGAGGTGTCTGGTGATAGCAGAAGGGCACCAGGCCACAGAAGTATGTGGAGGTATGAGAACCATCCATGCCACTGACCACAGCAGGCAGGTTGCCCCAGAAGTGGCAAAGCGTCCATTTCATTAGAATTAGGTCAGAAAGATAAGACTGATGCCTGGCCTTGGCCACTTAATGCTCAGACTGAGTTCCAGACATGGTAGTGACTCCTGCCAGCTATTAGACAGTGGTTACTCTGTCCGAAGACTGACTCAAAAACATAGGAGGCTTGTATAGAGATGGAAAATGTAAGTTTAAGAAGTGATTGCATCCAACATTGATTTATATACCTTCATTTTATATAAATCTCTTAGTTAATTGTTTTGAAATTCCTTTTGGCTTTTTTTATGTTCTCTAAATTTTTAGGCAAAATTAAGTCTTAGGTAAATAAGTAACTCAGAAGTTCCTTTATTTTGAGTTTATGTTAATCACTTGTTGACAACTTTGGAAGTGTATGAAATGACTGACAGATATACTTGAAATTAATGAATTGACAAATGAATGGAATGTTTTTGGGGAGGGTGTTCGTATTCTGTTATTTATTTCAGTTAAATTAAAAATTCTTATACCACCTCTCTTTACAGACCTGCAGAAGCTCTCATTCAAACATTCAGCAATAAATGTCAGTCAATAACTCTTGTACTTTTGTAAGCTTAGAGAGATGAACTACAGAAAATAAAAAGTAGAGTGCTGAATGCAGTGCAATCAGCAGGAAGTAAACCCATAAGCAAGAGATTGTACAGAATTTTTAAGTTGGGAAAAATATTCCCAAGGACCTGTTTCTAATCAGATTTGACATCTATGAAAAATGCTTTGGGTAGATTAAAAGAAAGTGATTACAATTTTTGCTGATAGCAGCAGTATTTTATCTTTTTTTTTTTTTTTAAGAGTAGTCTGATGTCCAGCAGCTGTGGGAAATGATGACTTTACTGTTGAGCCCTTGTGTCCAAGGAACTGAGACTTTCTCAATGAGAACATAGCCAGAGTTGTCCCCTTCTAGGTGGATAGTATTTTTTTCATGATTTGAAGTCGTAGAATATCCATCTTTTCTCTTGGTATCTGTTTCTGACTGACATCTTTTCATTATAGGTGCATTCTAAAGTTTGCATTAATTCCCTTTCTCAACCTTAACATAGAAGCTAAAATTCTTTGGTTGTAAAAAGCTATATAGGATATCCACAGTTGGCAGTTCTCTGGTTATCAGAGACTTCATGACATAATTTGGTGGGTGAGGGAGTGTAACATGAGGCAATAAACAGTACTGGGTTTTATGGTAACAGAAGAACCTCATGACATTTAAAAATTTAGTCAGATAATTATAGTCTCAGGGTCACCCAAAAACAGTTCTTTTGTTCTCATTTTGTTCCTTGACCCTTTTTCAAGGAATCTTTATTAATTCCTTGAAATTATGATTTACTGTTTAATAACGTAGATCATATCAGATTTATAATTTTTTTGGACCAGATTACTAACTTTTCCTTCCCTAAAGTATATTGAAAAAATAGTTTATTTTATAGTACTAAAAATGTAGTTATAGTAAGTACATTTTTAAAAAATTTAAGCAAGTCTCAAAATTTCAATCAATGGTAAGACAATAGCAGTTCTTTATTAAGATTTGTGTATGTTGAAGAGAACAACATTAAAGTAATGGAACTGGACCAGCATACAAACAAAATTGTGGTCATATAAGATGTGGATTATCAGAGGAAGCAAATTAGGTTAGTCTGTATCCTGATGTGTAAAGAATTACAGAATCCTCTTTAAAGATGATTCTCATCAACTATATGATTCTGAATCATGCTGTATATAATGAGAGACACCACTTCTGGTGATACTGTATAAATAGGTCAGATCTCCGGTATAGGTAGTTCATATAGAGTCACAGTTTCCATTATAGGCAGATCATATGAAATTCAGGGAGTCTTTTTTAAACCATATCTAGGATATTCTGTTATCCATAGATCATTGCATAAATTTTTTGGTTGAAAGAATGCTGGAATGCTGGTGTTTTGTTCTTTAATCCATTTTATATTTTATAAATATATTTTATATTTTATATAGTGTGATTTTATATAGTGTGACTGGAGTCTGAATGCTGCTGCTGCAGCTGCCTGTTTTCAGCTCCTTGGATGGCTGTAACAGAATTGGTGGCTGCTGAGAGTAGAAACTGGCTCTGTCACAGAGCAGGAGTGGGACTTGCAAGTCAGGTGTGGGCAGGCCTAGCTCCCTCTGCAGCCGCAGGGTAAGAGCCCAGTGTCCTGGGATAGGAACAGCACAGCTTTGTCTTGACTCCAGCCTCCACTTGGTGTTCTCCTGAGTGTCTGTGTGTCTTCTTTTCTCGTATCAGGACAGTCATACTGGAGTAAGGGTCTGCCCTGTACCAGGGTGGCCTTGTTTTAATGAATGAATGACTATACTGTCACGGACCGTATTCCCAAAGGTCATAATCTGAGGTACTGGAGGTTTGGACTTGGAACATATCCTCCTGGGTGACACCCATCTGCTTCTCTTCTTTTGCTAAGCCTGGGTCTCTTGTTTTCTTTTGTAGGCAGTGCCTTTTAAAATAGGGTTAATTAGATTTGAGTGAGGTGGATTTATCTGTTGGTTATAACTACTGTAAAAGTGGAAATACTCCCGTGAGTGACAAAGCAGTCTTTAAAATTGATACAATGAAAGAAGAGTCAGCTCAGTGAAAGACTCAACCACATGTTGTGATAATAATGATTGATAAGATCTGATTTTTTTAAGAGAACTTATAGTTAATTGACATAATCTGAACTTTGTACTTACAAAATAAATGAAGTCTCACCGATAGACTGTTTTCAGGTGTCTTATTTGTTACTATAAGTAGCTGAATAATTTCAGAAACAACAAGCATTAATGAAGGACTCCTGAAGATAGCATTGGTTTCTGGTGAATCACTTCTCATGTACAAGCTTGCTCTTTCATCCTCAGAATGTACAGGTTAAGATAGTCCCAGAGGCATTTCAGTGAACTCCATGGTTATGACTTTAATATATATGATGGCTGTGGGTGTGCTTTCTTGGGGATGCTGCAGACACTAAATGTATGAGATCTTTCAGAAGCAATAGAAAGTCAGTTTTAGTTTGTGTTTAATAAAGATGATGGGTAAAACCTCAATCTCCCAAAGCAGCTGGTCTCCAAGGACGAAATTTCGTGTCATTTTTCTGTAGCCTACTGTAGTCTGCATTGTCACCTGACAGTGTGTGGTTCTCTCCAGAGATTTCAGACTGCCTTGTGCTCATGGAGACTGGCAGAGTTGAAATGATTTGCAGGCTCACGTTTAAGAAGATAATTATTTTCAGGGACATTCATTGAATCAGGAGGAAGATTGTGATTTTTTTTCCTAAGAAGTCCATTTCAGAACCCAGAATTCCTTCAAGCAGTGAATTATTGGTATACATACCAATAATGTTAGTGGTGGTGAGCTGTGTCTCTCATGATAGCTGAAAGATTTTTTTCAGACAAAGAGAAAACTCATTAAAATTTCCATTTTGCTGTGGAATTGACATCTCATCAACGGCTTGGCTCTTCCTGAAGCAGAGGGAGAGGTAGTATTAGACGCCGCATTGTATCAGAGGCTGCTTCCCTCAGAGCTCTCCCTGGGTCAGCCTTGCTCGTTGTGTGACCCCAATAGAGGGACTGCACAAGTCGGGCTCAGGCTATCTGCTCGGGAGGACAGTCTAGTTTTCCTTCTTTCCCGGTTGCCTTTCTTCCAAGAAAGACTTGTCCGGAGGTTTGGAGACTGATAACTGCAATGTTAGGGATGAGGATATAGATTTGAGAACAGGTTTAAATGAGTAGATAACGTCTTTCAGTAAAACGAAGGTTGGCTCACGGAAAGGAGATGGAGGTGGGGGAGGAGGAGGAGGAGCTGGCTAGAGCAAGGAGCTAGCAGTTGAGTCTCAGCCATGATGAGTGAGTTAAAGTTTATCAGGGGATGGAGGAGCACAAGGCACCTTGGTGATGGCTCACCAGAGATGTGGTGGTGGGAGATATACGGGGGCTACATCTGAGGGCAGCAATCAGACATTGAACGACAATGTAAGAAAATAAAGAAGTTCAACTACAAAAAAGGAATTTTAGTTTGTTAAGTGGATAATGTCAAATGTTAGTATATTTTCATATACTAAAATTATAAACCTTATTATCTGTTAGATGGTGAGATGTGAGAGAAAGTAATCTTAATACTGATTTTTATTGACTCCAATTTTTATTGACTTAATACTGATATTTTTATTGACTTCTTTTGGGGAGCTATAATAAACTAGTCTATTATAGCAAAGGTAGGTATTTTTAGTAGGAGACACTCCAATGGTGATGGTGGTTGGTAGAGATCAGGCGATTATTTTTTGTTAATTCATGTATGTATCATTCATTAAGGACGTTTTCATCACACTTTCTCTGAGTGTTACTTGGATTTTATCTTGTTAAAAAGACATCCTCATTTAGATTTGCCATATCAGTGAGTGGTAATGGCTTAACTTAAAGGAGAAAAAAATGATAGACCTAAAGAAAAAGAATTTTTTTACATTGTTTAGCATCTTAAAAATTTGGTTTCTTTCTAGATTGATTTGAGGAAACTTTAAGTAAATAAAAAGACATTTGGAACCTTTTGTACTTTCCTTCTTATATAAATATAGCTCTTTAATGGACTCACACCAGAGTTTTCTTAGCTGTTAAAAAGGAGCCAGAAAATTGTTTCTCTTGAGTCAGAAAATAGAAATTTGATATTATTCTTTGGTAACTAGTGTACTAAAGCACAGATTCATTCCTAAGATTTTTTCTGTTTCTTATTTGCTTCTCCAACTTGAAGTTTAAATCAAATCTCTTCTTGATTTAAAGAGGCCTTTAAAAAAAATCAGATTTGCAGGATACAAGATATCTGTGTGTGTTCAAAGGTATTCTAAAAATTCTCTGACTTTTTTCCACTGTGCAATATCTTTCGTTTCCTTAGGCAACAAGAAAGGATAAATTCGCAGAGGGAAGAGATAGAAAGACAACGGAAAATGTTAGCAAAGCGAAAACCTCCTGCTATGGGACAGGCCCCTCCGGCAACCAATGAGCAGAAACAGCGGAAAAGCAAGACCAACGGAGCCGAAAACGAAACGTATGTTCTTTATTGAGCTGCTCTGGGAGACGCAGCACTCTCTCCCCATATACAAATGTCTCATGAAGCCACTGGAAGGAAAGAGCAGTTATGGTGATTTGTAGAGCCTGAATTTCCTTTCTTGTTACATTCATCGATTTGCACAACTCCTATAAAAACCTCATAAAATAAACTTACTTTCTTAGTCCTTCTCTTATCTAGGGAAGTTTTAAGTGAGAAGGAGAGGGAGGTAATGTTTACTTGATCTCATGATCCTGGGCCCCTCAGAACTGATGTGATGTCCTTGTTGTATTCAAATGATACAATTGCTTATGTGTCGCGCTAAGTTTTGGAACCTTGGTATCATCTTGTTGGATTCCCTGACTTCTTTTCATACTGAAGAATGCTCCTTACTGCTCTAGAGACCAGAGGTCACAAACATTAACGAGTAGAGTAGTTAATATTTTGTGAAAAGGGGACATCTCCCTAAGAAGTCAAACCTTGACCTCACCAGGAATTTTTCTTCTTTTGGGGAGCTAAGGAAAACACCAGTAGCTTAGATTGTCATGTAATCACCTTTTTTGGTTGCCAACTAACAGTTAGTAGATAGCTTTCATGCATAGTGTAGGTAGATTATCCTGAGCATAGGTGCATTCCTTTTTCATCTCCCCTGTGTTAGATTGTTTGAACGTGGTGATTTCACTGGTTGATCCACAGATTGTTGGCCACTCAAATTCTTGTCCGAGGTAGGAGTGGGCAGCCTTTCTTTATAATGTGCTAGAGAGGGGGGTCTCTTGCAATTACTTAACTCCACTGTTGGAGTCTACATCAGCCAGAGGCAGAACACAAATGAATAATTGTGTTTGTGTTCCAATAAAACTTTATTTTCAAGCATATTGTGAGTCAGATGGTTCATGGATGTGGTTTGATGAGTAGGCAGGAACTGAGAAAATCTATATGTTACTTAACCTACTTAAAATGTTATGCAGATCCTGAAGACATTTAAGCCATGACCTCTATCTTTCAAGTTAAAAGAAAAAAAACTACAGATAATAGTGTAGGCAGTCTCTAAAAAGTTCATGAAAGCCATCAAGTTGGTTTCTGAATTGAATGTTTGAAATTTAAAATGCTTTTCCAGAGAAATAGTCATTAGTATTATATTACAGTCAGTATGAAATCAGGTCCGTATCACCCGCACGTAGCAGTTGCTACTCAAAATGCAGTTTCACAAGGACTTTTATTAACAAGGGAGTTCAACAGGGAAAACAAAAAGTCCTTAAAGCCACAAATGGCAGTTATGTTACCCCAGCCACCATTCTCAGTCCCAAGTGTCCCAAAGACACAGTCCAAGATGGTGCCCTTTGCCCCTTCAAACCTCAGAGTTAGGCACTTTTGCAAAGTCCAGTCCTTCTCTGGTGTCTTCTTCTCTTTCAAGTGTTCCACGCTGCTCCACTTCTCCAAGGTTCTTCAAACTTCTTCCACAATTGTAGATGCACAAAGCAGCTTTCCAAATTCCTGGCCTTCGCCAGGTACCAGCTTTCCATATCACCTTGCTGAAATGCCATACTCTCCACACTGGCCACTCTTCTGCCAGATACCATGGTTTCTTGTCCCCCTCCAGCTCATTTCCAGAGGGCTTTTGCCCAGCCTGGTCACTTGGGCTACTCTTTACCCGCCTGCCATTCTCTTCTCTTCTCTCCCCAGAAGTTCCCTCTCCGCTCCCCAAAAATCTGTCTGCACCACTAGTCTCTGCTCCCTGCCTTTTTACCCCCCCTCCTTCTGGTCCAACTTCCTGTTCCAACTGCTACTTTTGGCAATTTAACTGCCACATCTAAGGGGGAAGGGGCTAACTGCCACCGCCCAACGGGGGAGGAGTACCTTGTTAACTGCCAGCGGGGGTGGGGCCGAGGGCAGGCGGGCAGGCACCCAGGCACCCAGTTTCAAGTATATCTGTAATGATTTTTTTTTTCCCCCAAAGGAAAAATCAATTTTTTTTTTTGACTTGTGGATTGGAGTTTTGGAAATTTTATTTAAAATTTTTTTTTCTTTTCTCTAATTTATATATAAATTTCACATCATTGTAATCCCAGGGATTTACGCCTCCCCCCCACACACACACACACACAACCCTTCCCACCAGTCCCCCTTTCCCTCTTGCCCAAAGTTGTGTGCTTCAGTTTGGTGCTTAGCTTGTTTTGACTTTTCCTCAAGGCTTTTGTTTATTTTTTTACTATATACCATATATTAGTGAAACCATTTGGTTTCTTTTTCTTTTTGACTTGTTTCTGCTAATATGATTTCTTCTAAGTACATCCATGTTGTCATAAAATCATCAAATTTGTCATTTTAATTGATTAATAATATTCTATCATGTGTACCACATCTTTTTCATCCAGTTATCTGTTTGGGGGCATTTAGGTTGTTTCCAAGTCCTTGCAATTACAAATAGTGCTGCAGTAAACATCTGAGCACAGGTGTCCCTTTGTACCCACATTGAGGTCTCCTTTGGGTAGATTTCCAAGAGAGCAATTGCTGGGTCAAATGGTGGTTTCATTTTCATTAATTTGAGAGTCCTCCACACAGCTTTCTATAGTGGTTGGGCCAGTTTACATTCCCACCAGCAGTGTAAGAATATTCCTTTCTTTCACATCATGGCCAGCACTTCTTGTTGCCCATTCTTTGTATGTGGGCCATTCTCACTG
>PVHY01013243.1:0-41967 GCA_004024945.1 Uropsilus gracilis
ATGACTCTAAATAATATATGTAAACTTGAATGACTGCCTTGCAATTTTTTTCAATTTTGGTCATTAAATTTTAAACATTCTATTGTGTATTTCTCTCCTCCATCTACTGTTATGCTCCTTTGCCTTCCCCAGACCCTAAATGCATCTGTGTCATAATTTTGTTTAGATCAATATTTGGGGTTAACATTAATCTGACTTATGTAAAGACCCGTTTCCAGCTGAACCATGCAGCAAACCACAACAGCTCTTCTGATCCACGCCACTTTTTTGTTTCTCTTGGAGGCAATAATTATCTTACTCTTTTGTTTGTTTGACTCTCTCTTTACATATAACCAAATTCAACCACAAAACTTTAGCAATTGTCTAATTCTTCCATTTACAGTCACAGATCTCATTGGTGCATTCTTCGAGGTTTTTCCTAGAGACTTCTAATGTGCTCTGGTGTGGACTGGAACCTCACATCTGGTGACAGCTGTCATCTGACCCTCTCCACCAGCAAGTCTCTTTCCTATTGGATCTCTTTGTCAAGTTCTTCTTGGTGTATTTCCTGCTTCTTGGGACATGTGTCTTTTCATAGTTTCCTGGGGAGGGATAAATATGACTTCTTCCATTCCTGGAAATATCTTCCTTCCCAATTGATTGATGTTTTGAATAGTTATGGAATGTTAGATTAAAAGCACTTTAAATTCAGAAATTTGAAGGCTTATCACACTGTTTTGCAACAGTCTCAATCCTCACTGATCTTTGTAAATTTGAAAGCTTATTCTCCCCTTGGTAATCAATGATCTAAAATTTTTAATGACATTTCATCCCTTGTGCTGGCACTTGGTAGTTACTGTAAATCTAGATCAAGTTCTTAAATTCTGATAGGTTCTTTTTTCCTTTTTTCCTTCCCTTTCTTTCCCTTTCCCTCACTTTCTCCCACCCTCTCTTTTCTTTCTTCTCTCTCAATCTCTTTTCCTTCCTCCTTTTCTCTTTCCCTTCCTACCTTCCTTCCTACTTACCTCCCTCCCTCCCTTCCTTCCTTCCTTCCTTCCTTCCTTCCTTCCTTCCTTCCTTCCTTCCTTCCTTCCTTCCTTCCTTCCTTCCTTCCTACCTACCTTCCTACCTGAAGAAAAGAAGGAAGGAATTTTTCTCCATTTTCCCTTTTTCCTGTTTTTCTTGTCTATTTTCCATCTCCTTTTCTTTGCCTTGTCACTTCAACTTTGCCTTCATTTTTACCATGATGTTTTAATTCTCAAGAGTGCTTGTGTTTATTCTCTGAATATTTCTCTTAATAATAACCTTTTCTTGTTCTACAGTTGCAATATTTTCTCTAACACTGCTGAAGCTATTAATTAGAGCATGTTTTGAGTTTTCTTCTCAAAGCAACTTTTGGAACAAATTATTCCCTTCCTACTCTCCCTTCAAATTCTACTCTATTAAAAGTCAATAGAGTGATTCCTTTAAATATATAAACAAAGAATGAAAGCCAGAAATGTTGGGAGCCCTGTGTGTGAAAAGAAGAGGAATGGGACAGAAGAATTTAATAACAATCTGAGAGGTCAGCTCATGGTTCGGGACTTGGTGAGCATGAACCAAGCTAGTTGGTTATGGGCTCAAGACTACCTTTTATGCCCTGGTAAGGAATGATTACAATGAAGCAATAAAGAAGGAAGAAACCCAGGATCCCATGGAATGCACATATGGGGTAGAAGGATGGGGGATTCAGGAAAAATACCTGTGGGGGTAAACACTTTTATCTTTCAGGGACATGTCTTTTTGGTGGGACATTTCTAGGAGGTTAGGGGGCTGTTGTCACAGATAAGAGACCTTGCCTGACATTAACCATCTCTGGTGTACCAGAGACAGACAGATGAAACTAGATAAAGGTATTCCTTTATCTAAAGCATATCTCTATCCATTATTAGCACTCCACACAGAACAGAATTTTGTAGCATAATTTGACTAAAGAGCAGAAGAGAGGGTGGTAAATACTGACTAAGTTGCTTTTTCTCCATTTGTTCATCATGTGGGTGATTTTCTGGGGGAAGTTTCCTTACATTGCCTTACATTTCTGGGCATCTTTATGTCCTTAACAAGGGCTAAGAATTCTGACTGGGTATGAGTGTAGTTATTGTCCTGATGTAATTAGGATAGACAATCTCTTGGACATATCCAGTATCGGTATCTTTAGTTTTTTCTTTTTTGAATGCATCAACTTTTTTCTTCAGGGTAAATGCCTGGTGTCCAGGGTTTCAGAAGAAGCAGGGGAGCACAGATTCTCAGCTTCTGTGTAGCATTAGTTAATGCTCTGCTTATCAAAGACTCCTGCTCTCAACACTGCCCAATCAGGAAACTTCTTATTTGGTCTACTCCAGAGAATGAACTTGATGGGCAAGTTATCCTGTGGCCAGGCAAAGCAGGGAGGGACTCTGTGTCTTGTGCAGAATTTTGCTATTTTTTTTTGTCCCATCTTCACACACACCCCCCCCTTCAATATAACAGGTTTCAATGTTACCCAAGTCTTTGGAGAGATATATAATTTAACCACATTGTTTTTGCTGCTTGCTATTCTTTCTCCTACTATTGACCCCAAACTTAGTTTTCCTCTGGATTGACTGAATTGATATTTACCTCTCTCTCTTCTGCTATTTAGTTTCCAAAATTATATTACTAAAATTCTGTTCTGGTCTTTCATTCTTTGCTTATATATTTAAAGGAATCACTCTATTGACTTTTCCAGAGTGGAATTTGGAGGGAAAGTGGAAGTGAAATCATTTGTTCAATTCACCATGTTTACCTCGAATCTTCAATTTTATTCCTTCATTATTACCTGTAAATTTTAGAATCAGACCAGCTATTTACATGCCATAATAAAATATGATGAAATCAACATTGAAATTTTTAATGACAATGTAAAGATGTTATATATTGCTTTTAGGAGAACTGGCATATTTTAATAATTTAAAATGTTCCCATTATAAATAAGGTATATCTTCTATTTACTCAACTCACCTTTTATGTTTAGTAGGGATTTGTGTGACTGATTGCTTGCAAGAATGGCCATAATACCTGTCTCTATCCTAGAATACACAACCCCTTGCAATGTGGTTTTATTAGTCTACCATCTCTTGACTCTGTGCTGGTCTTTAGGCTTGCTTTGATAAGTGGACATGTTGCTATCTGTCTTCCGTGCCTAGACCTTGCTCAAGGTGATTTGTAGCTTTCGACTTACCTTCTGAGAATTCTTCCACTGCCATGTTGCTTCAGGAAGGTGGATTAAGAATAGTTCTCACCACCAGATATGTTGAGTGGTGCCATCTTATATCATGTAGCTCTCTGATTATGTGTGCTCACATCAGATGAGCACAGCTGCATGCGTGATTATAGGTAAGGCAACAAAAGAACTTTCCCAGATAAGCCTGGAAAAGATTGCAGAACTACAAGAATCATGAGCATATAAAATATTTTAACCATAGAAAACTGCCAAGACTTAGAAATTTCTTCATGAAAATCTTGCACATTTCTCTTCCCTTAAATGTAATTTTGTGTTCTCATATATCCTTGTAAATGTACTCTTTATAACATTTTCTGATTGTCTTACTGAATTATAAGAATGCATTATTTGTTATATATTGTTCTTATATGTAGCAAATTTCTTGTGCTTTCTTATTCTTATAATTTGATAAAGTCTATCTGCCCATTGATGGAGTTCTCTATAACTCCTAGTTTGCCAAGACCTTAATTTCTTTAACAAGAATGATCACCAAACGATATTTATGCTTTTTCAGCATTGAGGTGAGAAGATCAATTTTTTTTCCTATAATTAGTTGATTTAGTATAATACATTAAAAGAATTTCTGATATTAAACCATCCTTACATTCCTGGAGTAAGTTCTACTTTATTATATTTTTCTTTCTAAATTGATATATTCAAGTTGTTAATGAGTGACTTTAGAACTACTGTATCCAAACTCATATGTGAGCTTGCTCTTTTTATAAATACTTTTGCTGTCTTTGTTTTTCTAATGAAGGCAATAATAGTCTCTTGTGATGAGATAATTGATTTTCTTTCTCTGTGCTCTGAAAGATTTTATATTTAAATGGAATTATTTGTTCCTTCAAGTTTCAATAAAGTTTATACAACACTATCTGGATTTTTCTCCTTTTTTATTTTGAAATCACTTCAGTCTGGTGGAAACTTGCAAAATGATACAGAAAGTTCTGATATATTCTTCTCATTCAAGCTGAATTAAATTTGTTTTCCATGAAACACTAGAGTCCCATGACTGTGCCTGAGTAAGGTTCAACAAGTTCTTTAAGAGTTCTTTCCTGCATTCTCAGAGTCTTTAGTTTCTCGTGGTCACATAAAACTCCTTTGGAGTCTTAGACTCTGTGACTGCCTGTATACAAGGTGCCTGATTAGTGCTCCTTGCCTTTGTTCCATGACATCATTGGACTCTAAGTGCACTGCACAGAGTGTCAGATACAGTCCCCCCTACTTGAAGGAAGTTGCTCTCTTGTTGGGAGGTCAATCTGGATTGAAAGAATGATAATATGAGATGGAGTTCAAACAATTCTACCTGGAAGAGACTAAGCAATGCTGATGTAATAAGGAGCAACTGTTAAACACTTGGATGGTGATAGGAGATTAGAGGTCAAGGGGCAGGGGAAGAGGGCAAGCTCAGTATGACTTTCCCTTGGAGAAGACGGATGGTCTATCAAATGAAAGAGTGAGACATGTCAGAGGACAGAATGTATGGTGGGATGTATGTGTGCCCATGTGTGTGCATGTGTGTGTGTGTGTGTGTGGTGGGAAGGGGGTGGAGGTTGGAGACGATGATGAAATGGAGGGAGTGACAACAGTGAAAATAAACTTTCCTACTGCACAGTTTTGCCCAGGGCCAGCCCTGGGCCTGTGAGCCATCTGGCAGGACTTGCAATTTCCCTTACATGAAATTGTCTACTTTCCCTTCTCTGTTCCCTTACTGCTGCCCCTGGGTGTGTGCATGATGGCACAGTGCAATTTACAAAATTAGTACATTCCTGCTGACCCCACCCTGTGCCGCCTTCCTGGTGGCCCTGTGATTTCACGGGTGACGTGCTTGGCAAGCTTCTTGCAGCCCACGCACTGCTGAGAGATGACACAGGCCCCCAGGGCTGGAAACCCACAAGGGTTATGGATGCCATCCCTTCTTCCTCTCCAACCCCACCACCTCTGCAAGGTTTTTATTGAGCACTGAGTATGTGCTCATTCCAGACAAGTACTGGGAGGTTACACTGGAGAAGAGAATTTGAAGTCAAAAGCAATCTGATCCCTGACCTCAGGCGGCACTGATTCCCTTTCACAGGTGAGGATGCAGAGTGGCACACTCAAGGTCGTATAGCTATTCAGTGGGTGACTCAGGACAGAACTTTGGATCTTCTCATTCAAAATAGACAGTTCTGATATCTCAAAGGGAGATCTTTACCTGGTCTTGATGCTCTGAGCTCCTCCTTTATCCTTCTTACCACAGTCAACCCAAGAAGGGAGAGTGGACAAGGTTACAGTGGGCAGGCTCTTATTCCAGTTTCATAGTAGGTGGCAGGGGAGCAACCTGGTGGCTGATGTAGACACACATTTGGGGAGAGAAGGAACACAGGCTGGACAAGTTGTGATAAGGCAGTGGTTAGTGTAGAGGACCTAGACCCTACCTACATGACTGGGTACAAGTGGAAACTCCTAGGGGACATCCCATCTGAGAACCACACCCCAATGCTGCTCTGTTTTACTGTACTGCTCCTGATGAACAGCTCTGCCTAGATAATTCATGCTTCATTCCATGCAAAGCCCTGGATTGATCAAATGAATAAACAGACTTGAGCATGAGAAGTAGGATTTCTCCCTGAATAGACTTTAAAATTATAGAAAATCCCTCATTGACCTCCTTCCCCAAGACCTATGACTACTTTTGAATGAATTAATTAATTCTGTTTCAAAGATGCAGGGATCAGAGGGACAGAGTGAGGGAGTGAGACACCTAGCATCATGTAGGGTTAGATGCTGTCTCTTGCTTCAGGACAGACAGAAGTAACCTGTTTCCTGCTGGAAAGCCTCTGGTCTTGGCCAGATGCAGATAAGCAGGGGACTCATGCATTCACACAAACTGATATTAACTAGCTCATGGGAGCAAAGAAAGGGGCCAATGAGCGGAGAATTATTGCTGGTAACAAAAAACCTGACTTTTGGCAACAGACATGACCCTCAAGAGCTGTGAATAAGCCGGTGTTAGAAAGGAAATACCGTTTTAAATGTATGTGGGACTTTGATTTCTAAAGGGAGTCTGCGGAGACTAATTTAGGAGGATCATTCTATAAAGAATCCTTTGTAAAGCAAGATTTATTCTCCGCTTTGTGGGTATGTAAGTGTGTGTGTGTGTGTGTGTGTGTGTTTTCTTTAACTGGGACACTTACATTCAGAATCACTTAGAACTATTGAAAGGTGGAAAAATTTGTCTTTGGGGTTTCTTCTCTCACTTAGTACCCTGACGCCCTATCTGATTCTTTCTATCATCACCTCCCAATTTTCTTTGGGAGGACTGGATGGCATGATTGGGGTGGGCAGGTGAGCAAGTCATTCCATGATGACAAAACCCTAAGTGTGAGCCTGGCCAGGAGAATTTGGGTTTTACACCATCTTTTTTAAAAATGGGAAAACTTGATTCCTGTGAGGTGACAACTCACAGAGGATTTTCATTAGCATTTACCAGACACAGCTTGCCCTGCCTAGACTGGGGGGACACCCTGCCTGTGGCTCACAGTGCCTGGACAGTTTAGCTCCTTCATGGAGTCCTGGTGTCATAAGCTCAAGCCTTAAGAGGAACTCTCTGGGTTCCTATAGTCAGTTGTATGGGAAACCCAAAAGACAGGTCTGCCAAAAGTCTGTGACTGTAATTCTATTTGGGAGAAAGTTTTTCTGGATGTATTTAAGGAAAAGATCTCAAGATGAGATCATCCTGGGTCAGGGTGGGCCCAAAAGCCAAGGGTAAGTATCCTTAGAAGGGCAGAGAAGAGGAGGAGTCGCACATATGGAGAAAGAATCGGAGATCAGAGGGAAACATCTACATACCAACACTAGAGATTGCTGGGTACCACCAGAAGCCAAGAGAAAGGTGCAGCAGGATTCTTCTGCGGAGACTCCAGGTTAAATCAGTGCTCCTGGCACCTTAGCTTTGGATTTCTAGCCTCTGAACTGTGAATGGTTCTGTTTGTGGTAATTGGCTATTGTAGTCCCAGGAAGTCACTACAGATGTGTTTCCTGAAGCCTTGTTAAAATGTGGGGAGGAGACTCTGACTAACAGCATGACATCTATCATGAACACCGGGAAGGGCTTTCCTGCTTAAAAAAGACTTTTCTCCCATTTTTAAATCAGAAGTGGCCCCAAATCTACAATGAGTGACCCCCCAATATATGTAGCCAACACATCTTTGTATACATGTGCACCAACAAGAATTTTTGCAGCAGTGATTTTTGGAGACAGCCAATACATGGCAGAGCAGGTAAGTGTATTGTGGTCTCATCCTATAATAGAGAACAATGCAGCACAAAGGAGTGAACTGCAGCCAGTGCAGCATCAAGAATGGCTCTCACACTTGCAATGTTGGTGAAAGACAACAGACCTGAAAGAGACATACAAGCACATGTATATAAGGGGTAAAAGTTGATCAAATTATCTATGATGCTGGAAGTCAGGACAGTGGCTGGGAAAGGGGTTGTACAGGGACAGGAGGTGCAAGAGAGGGACTTGTGATATGCCTTTCTTGACCTGGATGATAGATGTGCAGGTGCCCACTTTGTGATAATTTATTGACATACATATGCATAATGTGTGCATTTTATATGTGTTATAATGCACAATGAAGAAAATGTAATACACCACTAGCAATGTTATAAAGATGATACGTAAAAGAAAGCAATAATATAATTGTCTTAGTCTGGATC
This sequence comes from Uropsilus gracilis, assembly GCA_004024945.1. Lineage (NCBI taxonomy): Eukaryota > Metazoa > Chordata > Mammalia > Eulipotyphla > Talpidae > Uropsilus > Uropsilus gracilis. Next base: position 7,964 of record PVHY01013243.1, read on the forward strand.
TTGCCAGAAACAGATGCTGAGACAAAGACGTCAGTGTAGCAGTCGGTCTGGGAGGTGTTTCCAGGAAGCACCAGTGGGGGAGAGGCCAGTGAGACAGGATGTCAGTAAAGGGTACAGCATGGGGCCTCTTGGCTCTGCACAAACAAGGTTTAGTCTGGCTCAGAAATGGTGTCAGGCAGAATCAACATGCCTGGGGGTCCCTCTGAGGTACGAATAAGCAACAGTATATACTCTCTACCCCCAGTTCCACAGGCTACTACTAAGCATGACTTCCTAAAAGAAAGCCCTCAGGTGGAATGGTGGGTGTTTGAAGGTGGACTGTGCATACAGGATGGGGAAAACAGTGTGTGCTGGTATATGAGTCAATAGCTGCACCTTCGAGAATCTGTGATGTGTCCAAGGCAATCTAGGTATTAGTAACAGAGGGGTCTGGGTGAAGGTTAGAAAAATTAGCATAACCTTCTTGGTGTCTCATTGAGATCTCCAAGGGAAAGCATGATCAGTTGACTGACATGGTTAGTCTGATCTTTCACATTTACCTTTAAAGAGCCAGCTAAATAAAAATTAAAACTGTCACAAAACTAACCGAGGTCCCAAAGTTGAAGGTATCTGATTTTAAAAGAGACCATGGTGAGACAATAGGCACAGGCAGGAATTGTCACCCTAGATTGGGTTCAATGGTCCCATGCTCAGTTATACTGTTCAGCAAATATTTGTGAGGAAAAAACAAACAAAAAACCCCAAATCCTTGTGAGACCTCAAGAAGTTGTCCACCTCAATGCGATTTACATCTGGAAGTAAAGGTAGGAGAAGGCCTCACAGTTCTCCAAGTCCTTCTTTGTTCCACAGGGGCTCTCTGTACCCCTGTACAGTACAGGGATGAGTAAGACAGGTGGAGAAGCTGTGTTGATTTTCACTCTAGTAGGGGAACCTGTCCATAAAATAAACACCTTTAGTGAGTCACTTAAGCCATGTCAGAAGGGGATAGCTGTTCTGAGACAGAACGGGGTCTCTGTGGCTATGAAGGAGGTCACATTTTGAGCTGGGGGGTCAGACAAGATGACCGTGCAAAGTCACCTTCAAATGAAACTGTGTGTAGTTGAATCTTTATTTCTTGCCATGGTTCTTCAGGAAACTAAGTGTGTAAAGTGGTTCTGTCTACAGAAAAGGAGCCCAGGTAGATGCTTTGGGGGATGAAGCCTGGCTTTTGGACACACTGTGTTTGAGACTCTAGTGGGTTGGCCAAGCATAATTCCAGTGGGCAGCAAGACTTCTGCGTGCCCAGCACCAGAAGGCAGTTTGGATCAGAGAAGAAGAGTTGGGTTGTCAGGGCTCTTGTCTCCCAGTTCAAGTCACCCAAGGCAAGTGTGCAGTGGGAGATAGCTTCAGAGGGAGGAGTGCCGAGAAATCCCTTAAGGTCCTGCTGATGGAAGTGGGATTTGTGGAATATGGGTGGGTGGAGGGGGTGTTGGGTACAGTTCAGGGGGACCAGAGAGGCAGAGGAGAGCTAGGCAGGTATGGAGTCCTGGAGGTAGACAGACCGAGGAGATCGAGGGAGAGGATATCGCACCAAACTCCCCCAGGCAGATGGGGAAGCCCAGACTCCTGATGTAGGACTGCTGGTACCATTACCAGCACCATATCTGAGGATGAGTGGGGTAGAACCAGACAGCAGTGAGCTGGGAAGTAGCTGAGAAGTGAGGGAGGTTTTGGCAAATGGAAAGGAGCCTTATGGAAACTTGGGTGTGTCTTTAGGGTGTGTAGAAGAGAGGATTGAGGTTAGGGGGCAGGGACTGATAGTTGTGTGTTCAAATCCTGAATAGAAGAAGTGACTGTGGTGGGGGGGAGCATTTACTCAAAAACAAGATCAAAGTAGTGATGCAAGTATATTTTTAAGGAAGAAGGTAGTGGAAATTATGTGGAAGGAGTTAGGGGAGGAAGAGACATATGGGTGAAAGGGGTGGACTTTTTGGAGCCCTTCATATTAAATCAGGTCCATCACTTCCCTGACAGCAAGTCATGAGACACTGGATCCGTGTCTATTTTCCAGACAAAGGAACAGAACAGAGAGAGAGACTCTACATTTGATCCACGGTCACATAGCAAGACACTCAGAATTTCTGATTATCCACCCTGGGAGCTGGCCTCTGGATCTCAAATCTTTTGAATTCCTTCATGTATTTATCAAATGTACCTGGGATCCAACAGATGCCCTAGATGGCCCTAAGGTGCTTGGAAAATGAATACTTAAGGCAGTCAGTGACTTTAGGAGGCAGGCCCACTATTTATCCAGGTTGACAAAACCAGACTGAAAAACATGAGGGATAAGTAAGTGAAAGGAAGTCTGATTTTTATAATTTGTGATGATTAGAAGGCATTTCAGGAAGAGATGCTTCTCACTCAGAGTCATTCATTCACTCAGCAAGCATTTATTGAGTACCTCCTGTGTATCAGGCACTGCACCTGGATGAACTAGGAGAAAGGAATTCAAGAAAAGCTGTGGGTGCTAGAATGCACAGAGGTCCATGAGGGAGGCTGGGTGTGGCAGTGTTGGCTCCTGAATTAATACCATACAAACCTTGCCAGCCAGAAAGAGTGTCATTGGGCTAAGGGCAGAAAGCCTGGACTGGGGGTCCAGAGCTCCTGTGCTGGCCAATTTGGTGGCCTTTTGGATAAGTCCACCCTCAGAATCTGCTCCAGGGCAGAGCTGCCCCACAGAACATTCTGTAAGGATGAGCAGTCCAGAGTGGCAACCACTAGCTGCATATTGCTCTTGGGACTGAGAAACTGAATTTTAAATTTTATTTAATCATAACCTTAATTTCATTTTAATAACCACATGTATCTGTTGGCTATCATTTGCACAGTGCAGCTCTAAGGTACTGGGTGATCTTCTAGTGTCCAAATTCAATGTTCATGTTTCTGCCTGAATGTCACTTTTTGTTGCTGTGGCATCCTTGTCTCCCTTCCAGGCCCCACATTTTGTCCTGTCTGTTCTCTTTTGCTCCTGGACCTTCAAATGCCTTCCATATATCTGCAACTCACAGATTTATTTCTTTTGCTCAGTCTTCTTTCCTGGGCATCTGACCTAATTTCTGAATGCTTTCTGGAAGTCGCCACAATAATTTCAGAAGAAGTATGTTCCAAAGTAAGCTTACTATTTCTCTCTACTTTTCCATACCCTCATTCAAATGGACTTATCCTTTTCTGTTTTGGGCTAAAAAAGGGGAGGGGCTGTTTCCTTATAATCCCCCTTTGCCCTTCATATGTAATCAGTCACTAAAACCTACTGGGTCTACGCCAAACCATTTCGCAAAAGCATCTCCTTCTGTGTATCACCCCTTTTGACACCATCATACATGACTCTACAATTTGTGAATCCAGATTAAAATTCAGGGTCCCCTGTGGGGTTGGGGTATCCCCTTCTTCCAGGTTTCTACCTCAACACACAAATAGACCAGTTCCCTAAGGGACTGCAGTCAAAGTGAAGCTCTGTGCCTTCACTGGGTGTGAGCAGTTGAGTACTTCCTGTTCCCCTTCCCCCTTGGCACTGCCAATCCAGGGTATCCTGAGATGCTGGGAGGATATATGCTACCCTGGCCTTCCCCGAGCTTACCTTGGCTCCTTCTAGAGGTGGAAGGCAATGCATAATCCCATGCCCAATGCACAGGAACTCTATACCCATTAAACAATATTTTCTCATTTCTTCCCCCAGCCTTTGGCACCCCCCCATTCTCCTTTCTTGTGCATGAATTTGCCTCTTATAGGAATATCATTCAAGTTGAAGCAACCAACATTTTTCCTTTCATATCAAATTTAATTCTGTCAGCACTATGACTTCAAGGTCCAGCCATGTCCTAGAAAAATGTCAAATGTCCTGTTGAAAGCTGTGTAAGATTCCATGGATGCACAGACTGCATTTTGCTTATCCATTCATCTGTTGATGGGCATTTGTGTTGCCTACCTGTCTGTTTTAGAGAAAAGTATTTCTATATTACCCTTTTGGAATCCAGGGATGACTGAGAGGAAGAGATATTATATCTCTAAGTGGTTGGAGTCTCTCAAGAGACTTCCACATCAGGAGAGTCTGAAGCCAGGAGGAAATGGGACAGAGGGAATGGGGGTGGGCAGGGGTGAGACTCCAGAGAAAAGGACCACAGCTTAAGGCTGCAAGAGGAGGAGGGGGTGGATTGAAAGTGAGCTTCAGAGAGAAGAGAGTGGCTGAGGATGGGGAGAATGGAATGAGCACAGAGCAAGCAAGCACACTGTGAGCTGGGACTGAGTTGAAGGGTGGGTAAGAAAAGAGATAAAACACTACATCCAGGAAAGCAAAATGAGATAATGTGATAAAATGACAAGTTTCTTACTCTTGGCCAAGGAAAGGAAAGGTAGGAGGGAAGAGAGCAAAAAAAGAAGTGAAAGGAAGGAGAGAACCTGTAACTCAGAAGTGGCTGATGTGGACCCCGAAAAAGGAGCAGATGTTCTAGGCTCTGAGAGGATGTTGATGGGTGAGTGAAAACAAGGCTGAAGACACAATTTGCAGGATCTACTGTAAGACAAAAATGCAAGGGGAAATGCTGTGAATGATACTAAAGTACAAGGCTTTTTCCTTTTTCTCTTAATTGCCCTTAACTTGAAAAAAATTGCTCTTTAATGTCATTAAAGGCAACAAAAAGTTAAACCTTAGAATTAGTAGTATGGATTTTATCACTCCTCTTTATATCATGCCAGTTATTTACTTATTTACTTTTTATTTCTAATTGTGGTAAAAATAAATAACAGAATTTATCATCTTAACCATTTTTAAGAACACAGTTCGATGGCATTAAGAACATTAAGTGCAACCTTCAACAACCTCCACGATGAGTTTATTTCTTTTTGGAAAACTCAAATTCTATGCCTGCTAAGGAGGAACTCCTCCCAGCCACCCTTTCTCAGACAGTCAACCACTGAATGACCTTCTGCTTTTATGAGTTTGACAGGTTAGGTTACCATTTTCATTCACCGATGGGCTCTTGGACTATTCCACCTTTTGGCTGTTTCAACTAAGCAATTCCAGTTTACATGAAAATGTAAAAGCATTTCACTCATGGGAAGACTCACCAAAATCACATTCTTTATATTCTATAACTCATCCATTCATGTGCCTATTACTCTGCAACAGAGGAAATGTGGGTGCAAAGGAACTCAACTCTGGTTCCCTCCTTGATGGGCATAGCTATTCCACCTTCATTCACTGACAAGGAAGGACTTTAAGGCAAAGAAGCTTGGTTGCTCTTTCTTTTCCTTCCTTTTTATGTCACTTCTCAGCTTAAGCAACTGTCTACTGCAGACAAATAACATGAGTATAAAAGGGATATGTTGTGGTTTCTCAGTCACTTGTATTTCTTAGAGGCCACTGTTGTCTTGTCTTTGAAGCAGTTCTGATTTGAACAGAAAGAGTGTCCTGTCAGTGCTGTCAATGCCCAGTTCACTCAGTCATCACCAAGGGACAGGAGCACAGTGTACCTGGAGCTTTGTAGAAACTCTTGTACCATTGACAGTTTGTAGAAAATGCTTAAAGCTCTAGATAATTGCAAAGATAAGCACTCAAAGGACTTGAACTGTGTCTTTTTTTTCTCTCTCTCTTGCATCAATGGTGAACACACATATTAGGCTGTTGGTAACTTCTTGGTGAAGGATTGTGTATAGGTTGGGAGGAATTTGAAGTACAGTGAACTTGGTGAGTTACCCCAATAATCCATGATACTTTGAAGTAAGGCTTATCTGAAAACTCACCTAAGTGCAATCTAGATATCATAACATTACTAAGTGTGGTTTGCTTTGAGGTCTTTCAAAACCTATCTATAACAAATTGTTTGTATTAAATGTTAATTTCAGAAAAAGTGTAGAATGAGTGAACTAGGTAAGGTGCAGAGAGGAGTTATCAATTCTGTCAGTAATTAGGTCTCAGTTTGTTCACTTTTGAAATAAGTGTCTTCAGCTCTATGATGCATTCTAACTTAAACTGCTATGGTTCTGTTGGAGTTTATAATTTCAAATAAGATGGTCTGTGATCAATGAGGGGAAATTAAGCACATTTATGTAATATGATAATCCATTGACTGTCAGGTATTAAACCAAATAAACAATGTTTACAAAGCAGAAGAGTAAGGGGAAGAACAGAAAAAGATACAGTCATTCCCTTAACTAAGAACTACATGCCTGTGGGTGCCCAGGGAACTGGCTCTGTGTGGACTAAAGTAGAGGTTGCCACCCCTCACTTCAACTTATTATTAAGGAGACAAGTTGGAGATAAAGGAATAGAAGTATAAAAATACACTTTTGGATAAAGTGATGCCAAGAATAAGATATCAAAGAGATAACATTATTCAGAGAAGTGGTGTTCCCATGGGCTGCAAGGAGTATAGAGATTGCACAATTCCTTCTTGTCTACAAACAGCTTGAGTGTCTCTGCTGCCAAACTGTGGGGAGGATTATGGAATCCTTTAATCATTCATTCAGCAAAATATTTCTTGAGCATTTGTAAGTGTCATGGTGAGTGGCACTTCCATAAGGAATGTGCAAATAAGAGATGGGATTGACTAAACATTTGATTCAATCTGGTAGCAGAAATGCAAGATGAATCAAGCACTGTGGGAGATACTGGAGATGGAGCTGAGCAAATGGAGTCCTGTTCACAGGTGCTCATGGCCGGTTGGAGACTGCTGAGGTACTTGGCAGGAGTCATTCCAGTTGTTTCCCCTAACTGGTGATGGCAACTCTTGCCAGCTTTGTGTCCAAAGGTGGCCTCAGCATCCTTCTTGATGCAGCAACCATATGCTTGCTGCCCATCCGTCAGTTCTGGCACAAAAGATGAACCTAGTTTCTCCCGGCAAGAAGGGCTGTCATAACCTCACAGTAAGTCCTCACTCAATGTGTTTGGGAAATTCAAATTTAAGCAAAACAATGTGTAATGAAAGCTGTTCCTTGAATAATGTCATTTCTTTCAAGCTTGGCCAGGATTGTCTTTTCTCACCTATGTTAAAACAAAACAATATTGAATGAAAGGTATTTGATGACCTATTGTAGACATTTGCTGTGGTAGGGCAGGTAAGTAATTGGCTGGTCCTTAGGGTGGAATTTGTGTAAGAAGCCACAGGGTGGATGGCATATTAACTGGACTTCAAAGCATGAGCTGATTTCTATAGGTTAGGGACTGCCTGGTCCCCATTCCTTCCCTGCACTGTTGCTGTCTTACTGGCTGTTGGGTGGGGAGGTAATGGTTCCTGGGAAACATGACTTCCTTTTGGGTGATGGTGGACCTTCTTTTGGATGCCACTGTTCTGGGAAGATCAGTGCCTGGAGATGGGCATCATGACTGAGTTGAGCTGTCCTGTTTGAAGATCACTGACCCAGTCACCGACTTTTCTTTGGCAGAAAAAATGCCCAACCTCTTCATGAAGCTGGTGCCAAGCAGCCGAGGGGCTATGAGTCCTGGAATTAGAGACTGACGTGAAGGGAAGGAGAGGTCTGGGGATAATGCTCATGGCTCCAGGTTTGCAGCAGGCAGGGCACCAGGCCAGTGGAGACAGGAAATCTTCTGGGCTTTCAGACGTTGTGTCATATGATTGTTTATTTGGGAAGAGGATGCCATCCAGGGAGCACTGGTACCCATTACCACCTCCTGAGAGAGAAATCCAGCTGGTGCCAGTGCTCTCCTTCATAGCAGAACACACACACACACACACACACACACACCCCACAAGCATGTGCATGGACCCTATCACCACCTCCACACTGTGTACAAAGGGGAAGCGAGTACACCATGTTAAAGAGAAATCATAGAACTTCAGAGCCCTGCCAGCTATTTTTCTACCCAGACTGTGCCCCACGGGACCTTGCTCTCCATCTCTCATGTTCAAGTCATGACCTGCCCAACTCAATTTCCCCACCCATAAAATGAAGAGAGAAAAACTTTTTCCACCTGGTACCTGAGAAAACAGGGAGAAGAGCTGTGAAGAACTCAACAGCTCCAACCAGATGATGTGTCGTTTTTGTCCACATCTCAGTCAGTTGGGCTTGGGAAATTCACAGCCACTGCCGTGTTCCTTCTCTGCCAGATTCAGCTGGTCACTGACTGCTGTTGATGTTCCCAGGCATCTCAGGGTCATCACTGCCTTTCTATCCACATGACATTGTCCTGATTGAGACCCTAGTGACCTGTGCCTGAGCCACTGCGATAGTCTTCGAGTTATGCCCCTGCCTCTGTACACCCTGGTGCCTGCTGGCCTTACTCTGCCCCCTGGACCAGTTCATCTCAGACATCTCCCCCGCCTAAGCCTCTCAGACCCCTCCTTGACCACAGACCCTCTCATTCCAAACTCTTCCCTGATCTGAACTTACTTGACTCCAGTCACCATTTCTGTTATCCTTTCATCAGTTTCACATGCTCCAGTCACACCAGGTTGCTTTTTTTTCAAATAAACTTTACAAAATCTTAATTTTGTGCATTTACTTTTATTTTAAGATGGGTGCTCTCCCCCCCCCATCAATACTCATCACGTCTATCTATCTGGGGGCAGAAAACAGAGTGGCTGCCTTACTCAATCTATACATAAATTAATTGATTTTATTTATTAGATTATTAGATTAATTAAAAACTTTTAACTGTGGAAAAAAAGTAAAACTATGAACATACTGGGAGAATCTAAGGGTGAAGGCTTGTATATCCTTTGGAGTGTTTCTAATATGACACCAGTCAGAGTGGTGACATCTCAATTTAGCATCAGAGGTAACTTGAAAAGGTTTAGCATAAGCTTTAAAATTTATACATCAAAATTAACAGAATTTAATTCTGTTAATTCTGTTAATTTCTTAACAGAAATTCATGGAAAGGGTTTAGAAATTCATCAATAAACAAATTATCTCTGGAATGAATAAAATCTTGTGTCTGTAGGTCTAAAGGTAAATTTAATTTTTGAATTTAATTTTTTCAAACATGTTGACAAAGATAACAAACATATTGTTTTGTTATTTTAATAGTAAAGACATCAGTACAAACAAAATTTGTAGCAAAGTGGTAAAAATACTTGTGAGAGCTTGTTTGGAGGTTCTAGCCGGGGAGCCCAGCTACTTGTATACCGGCTGCCCTTGTCGACTGAGCGTGCAGCTTCAGGTTGGAATCACATGTACTGGTGACAGATGAAGAGGACGCCAGCATAGCTGGGCAGATCAGCCAAATCATCCCTGGTGATCAGTGGGGTGACAGATGTCGCAGTCAGATCGCCCTCACATCCGCAAAGTGGTAAAAATACTTGTAATATATGTGTCAGTCAATGGGTTAATAGTCTCACTATGTGAAGAATTCTTATAAATAAGGAAGTGGTGAACAGCTCCTTGGAAAATGGACAAAGGACACAAACATGATATTAACAAAAGAAGAAATATTAAGTGCCAATAGTTTATAGAAAAATATCAATCTTACTAAATTTTTTTAAGTGTAGATTAAAATAAGATGTTTGGGATTGACAGTTAACTAGTAGATATCAATCTATCTTGCCAAACTTACACATATAAGTATATGCATATATATATCCATATACACATATATACACTTATGTATACATACATATGTATGCATCTATAGTGAACTTTTCACAGGCCATTTAGCAGTAGTTGTCTAATCTTACAAATGTGTATATATTTTGACCCCAGAAACTGCATTCCTCATATTTAGCCTAAAGAAATAGCCAAGGATATGCACAAATAATGATGCTCACTGAAGGGGTATTTGTAACAGTAAAGCTGTGGATCAAGTGCCTGAAAGAGATTAAATTACTTATAATCACTCATAAAATAGAATATTATTTAACCATAAAGTATTGGCCAAGTGAATATTCCATAGTTTCTACAGAGATAGCCAATATTATTAAGTGGGCAAAGTATTTTATAAATAATATGTATAGTATGAGCTCACTTGTATGGATATACACAAACACAAAGAGAGTACTGAAATGCATTGGAAATAAATTCACTCTACAGTCTGACCATGTAAAAGAAAAGCATTTGCACCCAATGCTTGCTCAAAGCGGCCAGATCTATTTTACTGCAGCTACTGTGGGAGGGGAGAGAGACTTCAGTAGAGACTTGAGTTCACCAGCAAGTTCAGCAAAGACAGCTGGGTCTTCACAGCAAGGAGACCAGTGGGTGGAAAATGACTATGAGGATTTGATTGGACAGGAAGTGTAGGGGAACTTCTGCGAATCTGGCACCAGATTCTTGCTAGAGCCAGGCCAAAGATGGTTGTGGGGGTGAGCAACTTGATCAGATATCAAGGCTTAGCAAGAGTCTTTGCTAAAACTGGACACAGCAGACCAAGATCAAGGCCTCATTGAGGAGAGAACTCAGAGAATGCTGACTAAAGTTTGGTCAAGGATCTCACATGTCCACACCCCTGGCATCCAGGGTCACAAGCCCTGTACTCTCAGCAGGCTCTGACTCACAGCCCACAAAGCCCTCCAGGAGAAATGGTGGCTGTTTCCTCTGATGGCTTGTGAGACTGTGGCTCTAGTACCTAAGGGCTTTTCTCCTCAGTGTTCTCTTGCCTCCAATGTGGAAAGATGTGGCCATGGCTTGCTTTTCCAGGTTGCTTTTACACCGTCTTGCACAGGGATTTCTTCTTCTCATGGACATCTTTCCCACTGGCAGGAATTTGTAGAAAGCAGGACATATTCAGTTCCTAGGTCTGCAATAACAAATTTTCATCAACCTGGTGTCTTAAACATTTACTCTCTTTTGGAAGCCGAAAATCTGAAATCAAGGTATCAGCAGGGAGGTTGTTTCTTCTGGAGGTTTCTTCTGGCGGTTGGTTGAGTGAGAATTTGTTCCATGTTTCTCTCTTAGGTACTGGGTTGCCAGAAACCACTGATGCTCCTTGCTTTGACTGCATCACCCAAGTCTCTTTCTCTTCATCTTCACGTGGCATTCTCTCCTATGACCACGTTTCCATATTTCTCCTTATAAGGGCATCACTCATTTTATTTGGGGCCCAACTTAATGCAATATAAGCTTGTCTTAATGATTAACAGTTTCCATTTGAATAAACTTTAGGGGAATACTATTCAACCCAGTAGACATGGTCAACACAGAAAGAGATCACTGTTTAGAAATGCAGTGATTACAGCTTTAAAGTGTTAAAGTGAAGACATGTGTGGAAGATGCATTGTGTTATATTTATACCATATCACCCCATATGATAAATTTAGTAGGAGCTGAGTGATGGCTCACATTTTCCTGCATACTCTGGGGAAGATGTATATTTGAAGTCTTCATCAACAAGGTATAGTTACAACTTTTGAGGATCATTGGAACCAGCATGTACAGAACCCAGGATGGATGACTCCATCAGTCAGTGGCAACATGGACTGTGAGACAAGGAGAACTACACTGTTTCAAGACAAATAGGTGTTGAAGAGCCATAGTATTTTGAGTAATAATGGTATTTCTACCTTTTCTCATATTGGGAGCTTGGGCAGTGGTACATTTGACAACCATCAACAAGAAAGAAAATGAAAATGTGGGTTTGGATTGAACAAGAAGCAATAGAGTCTGGACACAGAATAATCTTTATGTGTCCTGATGAAACAATAAATAAATAAATGTGTAAATTTCTCTTCCCTACCCATTACTCAATAAATCACCATAGGTCGTGACTTTTGTAACACACTTTAAAATTAAGTTGTTTACTTGGACAGGCACTTTACAACAAAAACTTGCCTGTTTTCCCCTGCCTCTCCTCTTTCCAAACCCTTCTGAATAACGTGCACACTCTTGGTTTAATTTCATCCTCAGAGCAATTGCACAGCTTTAACCTGGTGCCTTGTGGCATGGAAAATCTCAGCTGTGGCCCTAGCTCAGTGATACAAGTCATAGTGTAATTCTTATGGGAGGGCAGGGCAATGAGACCCTAACACTTTAAGAGTGGGAATGAAAGAAAGGAATTGTGCCATTTTTCAAAATTTTGGGTGAATTAGCAAACTTGTTTTTCTGACCCTCATAGATTTGAATTGATTGTCTCCAAGAGCCACCCTGGGAGGGTGTGTTGAGAAGTGTGCATATGCACACAAGTGACACAACCATTACTCTCTGGGCAGTTGGAAGGACCATCAGCTCACATACAACCCAGACTGGAACGAGGCTGGATGTACAGTGACCTCAGCAGCTGTACCTCATGCAGCTATTGGCTAAGCTAGGGTACTCATGGTTACCATCAGACAGCCCTGTTGGTCACCACTCACTGGTTTAGGTGACTGAGGTGTGAGAAATGTATGTCTGGAGGGCAGCAGGAAAATGATCCTAGGGAAAATCCTTTCCCTGAGATTAAGGACTGGCCCTCCTGTGGACAGTAAGGTCAAAGGGCAGATGAACAAAATATGGGGCAAGTAGAACTTTCCAAACCTGGGAAGAAAAGGGGTGTGATATTAAGGAACCCACTGTGGATGGTTATATCTCTGGGATATAGGAAAACATATCTTATACACAACTTCAGTTGTCTGGTCTTCCACTTAAATTCCTTTGAGCTACCTCAGCCCTTTATTAAATCTGTGATAGGGCCTTGGTAGACCCTACAGAGGCAAATGAAAAATAGGTGGGTGGGAGGAGTATGACCTGTTCATCTCAGCTTCTTTCTGGGGATGCTGGGGAAGACATCATACTCTTGATGGGAACTTAAGTTATAGTGGGAGGAGGGCACAGGCCTGGGGATGGGAGTAGGGTGCACCAAGCTGGAACAGCAGGAAGTGCACTGTATACTGAGGAAAAAGAGCTTCAATATCTTCCAGGGGAAGTTGATCCTTGGAAGTGGGTAGTGGCTATGGGCTTCGATTACATATATACATTCAAAAGCAAGAATTAATATTGGTTATATCTGGTGAGTGATTACAGACAGGATTTAGTTTTTCTGTTTTAGTTTTCCTGTATTTTCTTTGTTATAAAATGGTTCTGACACGTGTCAAAATGATATGGAAGACTTCAAGACTATTGTGAAAGAGGCTTTGCAAAGGGGCAGGGAGATCTGGCTTAACAAAGACACATGCAGATTGATAGCCAAGTCAGAGAGAGGTTTGGTAGATGGAAAATTACTAAGAGGAGGCATTGATAATAGGTGAGTTCTTGCTAAACTGACCTGACCGAATAACTAAAGACATATCTGGGTGATCAGATATCAGAGGTTGGGGGATTCTCATTAATTTATCAGGATTCTTGCTGACTTAGCAGATTCTTGCTACAACTAGACAGGCCAGAGAGACCCAAGGACCAAGGTTAGTCAGAAAAGGCTCAGCTTGGTGAGCAGCAGCCCCAGAAGCTGAGATGAGCAGACCACACCCCTCCCACCCACCTGTGCTTTTGTTACCCTCTGCAGGGTCTACAAAGGCCTTATCACAGATTTAATGAAGAGTTTATTATCAGTGTGGTTTTGCCTGACCCTTTTTTACATTTATCCATATTCTACAAAGGCCACAAGGTGTTTGTCTTTCACTCTCTGATTTATTTCACTTCGCTTTACCCTCTCCAGTTCCAAGCATGTTTTCACAAGTGCAGTAGATTTTCTTTTTTTATAACTGAATAATATTCCATCATGTGTATATACACCCTCCCTTCCCCCATATATATGCATTTTTCTGATTCACTCTTCTGTCTTTGTGCACTCAGGCTGCTTCCATAATGTACCTATTGTAAATAGGGAAGGGGTGTGGCAGTGGGCTAGATGTGAAAGTATACATTTGTAGAAGTTTGAACCTATAACCTCTGGGGCAAGGGCAACGATGTAAACCTACTTTATCTCAATAAGCCTAATGTGGGAAACAAAAAACTAAATTAACAGCAAAGTGATGAGAAAAAAGTATGTGCTGCCTTTGCTATTACAATTTACTTGTTAAATTCAACAGGAAGGTAGGTTAATCTGTTAGGAATGGTATTTGTTTGAATATAAATACTTTATAAAAAAGCATCAATGAATAAAAGTGAATTTAGGATGAGAAGAAAAAAAAAAAAACAGAAACAAAAGCAAGGCTCACAGGAACTGGCCTAAAATTGGTCAAAGACACAGGGTCTGTTACTCCATGTGGACCATGAATACGCTCATTGGACATGAAATTGATCAAATTATGTTTTAATAATTAAATATACCCCAAGAAATATGGCACATGAATACAATGTATAATTTTGGATTGAATTCTGACTAGAATTGACTTCATTTTTGCCATCAGTGGGACAACTGGCAAAATCCAGATATGGTTTAGATTTGATAATAGTATTGATGGCAAGTTGTCAATTTTGATTATTATGTAAGAGAATGTTCTTGTTAGAAAACACTGTAGAGTTTATGGGTAAAGGAGAATCATATTTGCAGATTACTCTCAAGTGATTTAGGAAAAAGTCATTTGAACATAGAAAAAGACAGCTGAGAAGTATATGCATTTGGGAAATCTGGACAAAGGTATATGGGAGTCATTTATACTATCTTTGTCTTTTTTCTGGATATCTGAAATTATTTCAAATCAAGATCTAAAAACAAACACCACACACAACAGAGACACAAACCACCCAGGCTTAGAGAACTGAGTCAAAAGCCACCTTTTCCAGGAAGTTCCTCTCAACTGAGATGGCATCTTGCCTAACCTGCCTCGTGGTGACACCGTTTTCTTGTAATCTCTTCAGCCTTGATTTTCACAGGCCTCTTCTTCCTCTAGAGGAAGCACCACTGGATGGGAGACTGATGAGTTCCTGAACCCACACGCTTGGGCCCCAGAGCAGCTACTACCACTTCCCAAGTGTACTGCTTTTAGTAATTCCCACTCTGCTGACCTTGGTGTTCTCGTCTGTAAAATGGGCATAACAAAATATAGGGCACACGGCAGTCATGAACTGCTCAGGACAATGCATGCCATTACTGATTTCAGAAGGAGCTCTGTCAAAGCCAATTTCCATTTTTTCCCTTCTTTTGAGTCAGTCACTGCCCTTGAGACATAGGCAAATATTTAAATCCACTTCTTGCATAATTTGTGTAAAGTTTATTCTGGTAACTAATTTTAATTTATAGCACACTCCACTGTGCTTAACACACAGTAACCCCTTAATGATTGTTGCTCACCGGTAACACTGCCCACACTTTTTCTCATCTGGGCATCCTGCATCCCCTGAGGCGGGGGAAGGGGTTCCCATCATTATCTCCTTTTTTATGGATATAGAAGTGGAAACATCCATCTGCTCAGATGATGACATACTTTTCTAGGTTACAGGGCTGATAAGTAGCAGTCTGGCAGGAACCAATGAAGGCTATTATCTACAGCAAAATTTATTGTAGCTTATACACAAACTAACACATTGCAAATGAATCTTACAGATGTCCCTGTATCTCTGACCTTATGTGCTATCAGCTCACCCCACCATTCTAAGAAGATTTTTATTCATTAGGTTTATCAATCTTTGAATGATATTCAGTGCCAAGTCTGTGTTAGGCACAGAGGATACCAATCTAATGGGGGAAAGTAGCTCTAATCTGAAGGGGAAAAGGTTAACTGAACACAAATCATAAATGCAATAGAAGAGCTGCTTTCTTTAGAAATGTTTTTTAATATCACAATGCAGATTACTTTTACATTTGTATAAGCTTTGCCTGGGGTAATCAGAATCAGTAACCCTGAAGCTCACTGATCAGAACACGGAAACCTCCCCTGATTGCTAGTGGCATAGAAAGCCATTCAGTGATCCTGGCTACAGAACACCTGCTCTCAGCTGAGTGTACCTAGGGAAGGAGGAGAACCTTTCCAATTTAGAGGCATTTCTAAATTGGCACCTAGATCCTTTTTTTTTTTCTCAAACAAAACCCCCATTCCATTGTTGTAGCTATTCTCATGCCCAGATGTGCAGTCCTATCATGCATAGGGCTTTGTCTTTCCAGGAGTACTCGCCAGGTACTCCAGACAGCACAGTCATGCTTCTGGCTTAGAAACGTGACCATATCAGCTGGGTCAGCGGTACTTCAAATTGCTGAAGACCCTCTAATGAAAGGAAGTGAGATAGACAACCTAATTTAGCAGGGAGACAGGCAACCTAATTTGTGAGAGCAATGGTTTTCTGGGCCACTTAAAGCGAGGATATTATTTTGCCATGGGATGCTCTGGTTACTTGGAAGGCTCACATGCTGAATCTGAAAATATAAATTTCCACTACAGACTCACCCAAGACTTCTACGCACTGCGAAGGAACTGGATAAAGTGGGTATTCACAGCGATAAAGGAAGGAAAAGAACTGCTGACTAGGAAAAGTCAGCTTCTCTGATGAATGAAACACAAACTGCTATTTCAACTCTCCCTTCCATGTCTGTGCCGAGCTTTACCCTGTCACATCCTCTTCCAGAGACGTTTCCTTTACTTTCACTGCTCCCAGCGTGGTGCCCTGCAAAGTGCATTTATTGCACGGATGAGTGAAAAGGCAAACAATTCCAATTAAGTAACACTGGGAAAAGTAACAAGTAAAAGGTCCACAGATTTGTTTTTGTGGATCCCGGAAAGCAAGTCATCGAGTATCTTCAACATTCGAAGACACTATCCAGACAGCATCAGCCCTGGTTAGCTAGACTAGGACCAGCCTGGAAGCGGGAGAGGGATTCGCTTTGTGCCCTGTCCTGGAGCCCTGCGCGACTCAAGCGGGTGTGTTCCAGTAGGAGTGCGAGGACTGCTAACTTTCTCGAGCCTCAGGGGAGGACTCCCTGGCATCCCCGCTTACGGTCGCAGTTGCAGCGCCAGGGCGAGCAAGGAGTCCTATGTCCGCCAGGAGCGCGGAAGCAAAGGTAGAGCGAGAAGTCAGCTCTAGCGTGGCCCGCGAGCTGGTGGCCAGAGCATCTGCCCAGCTTTGCCTCGCTTCCGAGCGCCCTTGCGCTTCCTTCCAAGTCGAGACTCCTCCTCCTTGCTGGGATGGGCCCTCCCTGGTGTCGGTCACCGGTTCACTCCTCCCGTCCCACCTAGGCTCCCGCGGGTGCCGCACCGAGGGGGCGGGGCTTGCCCGGACGAGGCGGAGCCAAGCCCTCCCAGGGCCCGCCCCCTGGCTGCGGCGCTGGGTGATTGGTTGTTTCCGAAGACCGCCTTCTGGGCAGCCCAGGGGAGTGACAGGTGGCCCGAAGCTGCTCCCGGCTCGCGGGGCTTCGGGGTACACCCATCAGTGAGGTGTGGGGACCCTGCGCCCGAGAAGTCTCCTGCACAGGTTGCCTGCAGGGATGCGGGAGCTCTAAACTGATGAAAGTCTGTGATTTCTCCTGTCGGAGGGGTGTCTCTCTGAGCTCACTGGAATTCCGAGAGCATTTGGGAAACTTCACGCCCCCCCCCCCCCGCTGCTCCCTACTTTCGGGTGGGAAAGCAGTTGCGGAGTTGTTTTATTTCCTCCCCCCAATCGGACTCTGTAAAAATAGCCGTGGGCAGAGGCGAACGAGCCAAGCTCTGCCGCACCGCTGCCCCGGGTCGGGTGCAGACCTAAAAATACCCGGCGGACCGGAGCCTGTGCACTGGGTGCGGGCGGGTCGGGCCGGGCCGCAGAGGGCGTCTGGAGACCGGAGAAAAGGCGGCCGCCTGGCCCCTCGCCTTGGCCGGGGCTGTCCCTTTAAATCCTGGAGGAGGCAAAGAGAAAAAAGGAAAGAAAGAGAAGAGACGCGGAGCCCCGAGCGGAGGGTGGCTCTGCCTGGCCCCCCCCACCCCCCGCCCCCGCGCCGGGGCCTGACTGCCGCCCGCCGCCTCCGCGGGTCCTGGGCACCCCCAGCGGCGCCGCCCACTGCCACAGTTACTGTCAAAATAGAAATGAAGCTGAGCCTAGGTTGAGGCGCAGCAAGTGCGTGTGTGGCAGGGCAGGGAGGCGGCTGCAGGGGAGGGGGCGGGCGCGAGTGCGAGGCGACCGCAGACATCCGGGCCCTTTAGCCCAGTGCGCCCCCCGATCCGGTGGCGCGGGCAGCGCGGGCAGCGCGGGCAGCGCGGGCGCTGGGCTCGGGGCGCGGGGTTGACAGCAGCGGCGCGGGAGGCGGAGCGCGAGGAGGGCGGAGGCGCGGCGCTGGAAGGGAGGAGCTGCCCGCGCGCCCGCCGCCGCCGCCGCTCGGCTCCACAGCCGCCGGCGCAGCCCCGCCACGAGACTCTGACAGCCGCGCGGCCCGGGCTGCTCGGGAGCACAGGGACAGGCGGACGCGGCGGCGACCGCGAGGGAAGACGCGAACCCCGCGGCCCCGAGCCAAGTGCGGGATACGCGCAGGTCGGGAGGCGCGCGGAGGTGAGTGTCTTCGCGCGCCCGGCTCCTTTACCCGCTGCGAGGGTCCTAGTCTCCCCCGCACCTCGACTGCGGAGGAGGGTCTGGGGGTCGCGGGGCCCCGGAGCGCGGTGCTGCAGCGTTAACGCCAGGGAGCGGTGGCGGGGGTTGTTGCTAGGAGGCCGGCGGTCCGCGCGCCCCGGGGCGCCGGCAGGGATCCGGACGCCCCCAGCGCCGCGGGCAGGAGGCGGGGGGCTGCGGTGGCTATTCAGGGGCTCCGTGCGGCAGCCATGCAACGGGAGGAGGCGGGAGGCGGGAGGAGGGGAGAGCCAGCGGAGAGCGAGCCAGCGAGCGGGCGCGGCGCCTCCTGGCTGGCACCGCGGCCCGGAGCGAAGTGGCGCGCGGGGCTGAAAGGGAACTTCTGCGGGAGCGTGCAGCCTCGGGTTCGGCGGCGCTTCCGGGCCCGGACCAGGCAGGCCTGTCCGCTGCCACAGGTGGTTTCTGCCAAAAGTTTTACTTCACTTCTGCTAGAAAGGCGCAGGAACATTTTGGGAAGTGACAGTTTCCTGGGACTTTGGCATCCGTACCTCGCACTGTTTTGGCTCGAAGATTAGCAAGGACTCTAGAGAGTCTGGGATTCTGAACCTCGAGACGTGGCCCAAACCCGTCGTGGCGGTCCCTGCCCGAGGTGGCGCCCTTTGCGGGACCCTTGCTGGTGCCACGCTGGGAAGTTGCGGGAAATGGGTGCGCGCACCCTGGGTCTGTGTGCGCCGGGAAAGTTAAGCCCGGGTACCCACCGTGCATGGCCCGCACGGGTCGGCGCAGGGTTTCTCCTAGCAACACACACAGGAGGCGTGCGACGCGTCTGCGGTCGTGGTGCGCGCATCTTTTGCTCTTCTGAAAACGAATTGTTTCTGGCCGCTGTGCTGCTTGGTTATAGGGGCTGCTTGTCTGATTTCATTAGGAGGAGGGCTCGGAGCAGCTAACGAAAAGCAACACAACTCTCCTTGCCTTTGAGATCTGCGTCGCCAAAGAGGCTGGTGCCTACGCCTAGGCGAAGGTTCTGGCTTGAGGGCAGCTAGAAAACGGTAAATTGTGCAGTCTGCCGGGGGAGCAAGGCGAACACAGAGTTTCCGGAGCCCCTGGAACAGAAAAGGGGGAAAAACAGTAGGCAGGGAAGACCCCTTCAGAAGAGGTTTGTGCTGAGGTTTACTATGGGAGAGAGATTCGGGCAAGTTCAGTGGCTTGGCCCTGTTTCTCAGCGGTGCGTTTGAATAATCCAGGGCAGAGAATTTAGAACCACCCAGGTAGGTCCCTCCTGTACTGAAAGAAAGCATTATCCCTGAAGTGGATCTGATCCCGGGTGTGGCAAGTCGGTGCAGAATTCTGTGTGAGAGTTGAAAATCCTCAATCCATTCTGGCTGGTCCTGCCCCCACTTCCTCAGCTAGTGCCCCCAAACAAGTGCTTGAGCAGAAAGCATGGCCTTTGCTTTAAAGAAGGGCACAGAATTGTGGAGTTAAGATACCAGAGATATTAGGAGTGCTCATTTTACAGATGAGCAAACTCAGGCCTAGGAAGGAAAGTGATTGTTAACAGTGGTTAGAAGCTCAGGAAGAATAAAATTGACACCTTTCCCCAATCAGGATGGAGAGAGCTCCCTTAGAAAGGCCTTACAGAGCCTGAGGTTCGAAGGGCCATCTCCTCACCCCAAGCTCATCGCCCTTCTTTCTGTATCCATGCTTGTGAGCTAGGGTGGAAGACAGTTGGTTTAAAAAAAAAAAAAATCAGGACTGTCACTGTGGATTCCATTCTGACACTATCCCAACTTTTCCTGTGTCTTCCTCATCCCAAATTTCTCACACTCCTTTTGTAACAGAATGTGGCTTGATTAGCCAGCATGAGTTTGCAGCTTGTCTCACTGCTGAAGCACCCACTTTCTGTAGGGTGCCAGAACTCTGTTTTCCTGGTAATTAGGTTTTACAGATATTTTTGAAAGGGAGCCCAATTCTGGATCAATTACACTTGGACACAAATGCTGTGCTGTTGTGGATATCAAATGAAAAAGATGAGCAATTATCTGGGGGTGTTGGAATAAATGTTGTTATGAGTATTTGACACAGCTATTAGACATCAATGAGTGGGTTTTCAGTGAATGTTTTTTTTACGCTGTATTTTATTGAGCAAACAAAGTGTCTTAATTAAAAAGAACTGCAAGTTGCCTCTTAGATTTTAGCCACTTGTTTCTTACCGCTGTGTATGGGTGGGAAGGATTTGAAGGATAAACAGAATGATTACGGAGAGAACTGTTTTCCTCCCAAAGCTAAATATTCTAGGACAAGGCTTATGTGTTGGTCTGTAATGTCATCTTACAGTCCAGCGGAATGATAGTAAATCAAAATAGGTCTGACTGGGTGTGGTGTGTCTCAATCTATGTTAGTCAGAAATGTAAGAAAATGTTTTAGAAGTTTCGCTGTTTTCAAGGGTATGTGGTATCAAACACTCAAGGCTAATCCAGGGTCACTGGGTACACTTTTTCTGCTCTCATGAACAGATAAGCATCAGTGTCTTAAGCTGTGTTTGGGGCTCCTAACAGAGCCAGGATCTGTAACAGAAGCCAGGATCTGGGTTCACAATCATAGTACAGTGTTGTCTTTTGACAGTGCCCTTTTCACCTTCATTGAATGCTAATTTCATTGGCATCACCCAATAGTACATAGTTCAGTTATTTATCTTATAGATGGGGAAACTGAGGCAGAGAGCTGGAACCATGTAATTCCTAGAGTCACAACTTTAACATATTCTGAGCATGGAGCTTGGGGTTTCTGGGCTGACCAGGGTATAAGAGCCCGCATAAATGGTACTACCAATCCTTTGCCCCTCTCCAGGATTTTATAAAGCAGGGCAGAGGAGTGGTGAGGTTACCGTTACAGCTCATGGGAGACCACTCATGCCATTGGGGCCTGAAGGACTTCATTCCCCACCTCTGCTGTGGGTGAGACGTTCTCCTCCCTTTTACAGCAAGCTGTGGGAACTGGGGCGAGGAGGGACCAGCTGGCTGAGGCTGGGGCGGGGGTGTGGGATCTGTGCCTGAGTAAGGCTGAAGGACTCTGGGCTATTTATAACACCTCCTCCCCTCCTGGGAAGAAGAGACTCAAGGGTCTGTAACTATCCCTGACGCTGACTTCTCCTAGGATGGCTGTGCCCTGCTGGAAGAAAACCTGCCTCCCAACCCCACAGGGGATACTACTGGCTGACCCTGGATGGTAGGGAAGGGTCCTGCCTCTATGACTTCCTAGAACGTTGAGGACTTAGATTTTCTAGAGCCAGTATGAGCACTTTTCCTTAGGCATTGACCCCTCATTGCTCGAAATGAAGTGATCCCCAGAAATCTCACAGGGCAGAGCATAAGCGCCTGGTAAGTGGGGATAACTGGCTTTTTTGAATAATGACAATGATTTTTATACAGGAGGAGATTTTGAAAGTAGCAAATTGGACATGGTTCCCCCTGGCTGTCTGCTGCAGCACATCTGTGGGGTGCTGCTTGAGGAGGCTTGAGGCATGCACCCAAAGCTCTTTTTCTCCTCTTCCACCCCACCCCAGCCAGTCCCCTATATCCCCCCTCACCCGTCCTTTCCTCAACCAACCTGGAAGGCTTCCTTTGTCTTTGAATGAAAAGCACCTGCCATGAATGAAAGTACCTGTCCTCTGCCCTCCTGACTCCTTTTAGTTTCTGGGACACCTGAAGCTCATGTGTCTCTCCTTGGCTGTTCTCTGTGTCTACTGTTCCCTTCCTTCAGCTCTTTGCTCAGTCGGCTTCCTCTTGTTCAGTGGTTATAACTCATGCCCAATACTGAACTCATTTTCTCCCTGACTCATGGAGGGAGGAATCTGGTGGGTGCTGAGGAAGCAGAGGGCAAGACTTGGGTCTATCTCTTAGTTTAACCCTTTGGAGTGAACAAGTCTACCCAGAGAAACCATTTTAGGGGCTCATGGGAGGTTTCATCAGGAAAAGTGGGCTTCAGTGGTAAACCCTTCCCTACACGGGAAGGCAGGCACAGAGAGGCTCCTGGTGCAGGGTGGTACCTGGCAGCGTGGCTCAAGGGGGCTGTCATTGCTCATCTTTACCTCCTCAGCATCCAGCGTTAAGCCTGGACAAGGACCATGTCTGCCGAATGTCAGAGTGGGCTCTCTGGCTGGGCAGAGGCTGTCAGGTTTGCTACTTCATTGCTCTCATCTCTGTTCTTTAGCCCTGTGGTGGGGGTGGCAGGACCTGGGGGCAAGGGTTGAGGAGCAGAATGTGGATGAGAAGAGATTGGGTTTCATGGGTATTTTGAGGGCCCTGGGCCCAGCTGCTGGCCTCTCCATTACCCTGAAGACACTGAGGACACCCAGTGATTGATTTAAGGCGTGTGACAAGACCCTTCTTTCTAGCTATCATGGTGCAGTCAGCCTCACGGAGCAAGCAGTTGAGGTTCCCTGAGAAGGTGGAGAGGCCACCTCACTCCCCCCTCCTTCCCCCTAGTGTGGGCTCTTCCTCAGGGAGCTGGCCCCTGCCTGCTCTCTGAGCCTTTCCACTCCCTGTCTTCTGCCCTCCTGACTCCTTTTTGTTTCTGGGACACATGGAGCTTATGTGTCTCTCCTTGGCTGTTCTCTGTGTCTGCTGTTCCCTTCCTTCAGCTCTTTGCTCAGCTGGCTTCCTCTTGTTCGTTAGGTCTCACCTGAAATGTTCCTTATAGCACCCAGATCCATCTGGGATAGTCCTGGTTCTCCTCTTGTTTGAAGTCTGTCTCTCCACTGGAGTGTAAACTCCATGGGGGCAGGGAACTCGATTGCTTTGTAACCTCACTATCTCCTCAACCGTTGCTTTCTCAACATCAGAACAGTGTCTGTCCTGTAGCAGTGCCAGAGGGAAGAGGATCTGAGTGGCTATGCCAGCGAGGGTCCCAGGTGCATGGAGAGGAACCTGCTAGGGGCCCTTCCCTTGCCACCTCTTCTACCTCGAGGCACAATAAAGCTTGTTCCTACATAGTCTGATGTGAGGCAGGAAGGGAAGCTGACTTTCAGGAGGGACTGTCCAGGAGGGCCATAGTCAAGAGCTGTTATGCCTCATTTGGCAAGGATGTTTGACTTGGGCCAGAGCTTTCTATCAGAAGGATGCTATGCCTAGGGGAGCTCTCCAGGCTGTAGCTCTGGCTTGCTGGGCAATCATCTCCCTTCTACCCCCACCCTTCTCTCTGTTTATTTACTTCTTTAGTGAGCAGGAGTTCCAAGCATAATGCCATCCTTGCAGTCAGGAATGCTGTGTTTTTCCACCAGCCCCATTCATTCGCAGCCTCCTCAGAACAGCTGTGGACAGCTGGCTGCCAGCGTGGATTCAGGGAGGGTTTCTTTCAGGGCCAAGGGGCACACTCGGCCTTGCAGGAATGGGGAATTTCATGTGTGTTTCACACCCTGCTGGTTTTCAAACCCCACTGAAATGGTGCCTGTAAAAACAGATTCATGAGGAAATTAAAAAACTATTAGCATTTAGTTAACTGCTTATTTTCTGAATATAAAAGCAACAAGAGTCATGATAGAAAATTTGGAAAATATGGAAAGGCAGAAAATAATCACGCGAATGCTGGTGTATATCCTACTGGCCTATTTTTCCATGCCCACAAACACACATACGTACACACAGGCACACTCAACACATGTGTGCATGTATAATAGAATAAACATTGTTTTCTAAAACTCTGTAAACCCATACTGTCTTTTGATAAGAAGAAAGCTTTCTTACTCTTGGGATTCTGAGACATTCCCACTGTGATTCACTGATATTTAGAAGAAAATGTATTTTCCAAGTTTCCTTACCAGCTGAGATTTTAGAGAGCTTTACGTTCTATAGTTTGGATTAGGAAAGCAGCCTTCTTGCCCCCCAGCCCCTGGCTGCACCCCAATACATTGCAGATGTGCTCAGGAACATACTTCTTTCTTCTCACCTCTCTCCAGCACCGTGCTGAGAACTGCAGAGAGGTGCTTCTGCAAGCTGTCCCTGCGTGAGTGTTCTGTCACATTCACCAATGCAATGGTGTTCTCTAGGAACTTACTGCCATGGTGTGTAGCTTTCTTTTAGGCTGTGCATTATGTTGAATTTAACTACTGCCCAAAACAAAAACAAACCCGATGTCCATTAAATCACTCTTTGCCCTAAAAATAGAGTACTGGGAGAACCTGGAGAACTGCCAACTCATGTCATTGGATGCCTGTGTTTAGGGCATTGCTGTTTGGGGTCTACCATGGCTCCTTCAGGAGTCCAGGGCTTCTTCACTGTTATGCCATGTTCCCAGGGCCTGGAAGAATGCCCGGTGCACGGTAGGTACCCAGGAAATGTTTTGCAGAATGAATAAAACACAGAAGTCTTCCCATGGGAGGTGAGACCCTGATTAAGCCTGTGGATGCCAAGTCCATTTCTGGAAGTGAGATTGGCTGGGCAGGAGCGCAAGGTTCCAGGTGAAGGATGGGAAGCTCAGCACCACCCCAGGAAGCAGAGCAGGGAAGGGGAAGCATGAGAGGCGGCTTTCAAGTAGCCTTGATGGTTTTTGGAGAAGGGGAGGTTTACTTAGAGTCTTGCATAAGGAAATAGAGGTGGCAGTGAATTCCCTGGGACAGGAAGTCAAGGGCACCCAGACAATGGGTGCTGTGGGGAGTCTCAGTATAGAAAGATACAGGCTAGGTTTGCCAGCCCAGGAGAAGGGATTGTCATCAGTGAGGTAGCTCTTCCAGAACCCAGAATCTAGTACCAGGGTAGGATGGGGCCAGGGTCCCACCCTGCCTCCAGGTGGATATACTCCTTATACTGCAGTTGAGGAAGCTGAGGGCTCAGAACATTAAGGGATGGTTAGGAGATGGCTTTGGGGGCTGATTAGACAGGAATCCTATTTTTGATCATGTTCCTGTGGTCACGTTGGACACCTACTCAACCTCTCTAAATGTTGCTTTCCTCCTGTAGAAACCAGTGAGAGGACCATCAGGAAAATGACATAGCGTGGCACACACAGATCTTGGGGGACAGCTCCTGGGGAAGAATGAGTGGCTCAGACTCGGAAGCTATGGTTTTGTTTAGTGTTTTGTGAATTTGCTTTCTAAGCTGAAGAGAGAGGAAAGGGAGACTGAGGACTGGTGCCATATAGCATCCAAGACTGTCTTCTTCCTTCCCTTCTTCCCCAAGCTACCTCCACACTACAGGGGATTAGAATCCAGTCTACAAGACAGGTGACTGTAGAACTAAAGCCACACTAGGGGTGCTGGAACCCTTCCTGCCGTTCCCTGTCCCCACAAAAGGGGAAATACACTTATTAGAATCATCTTGAGGCTTTGGGGACCTAGTTTAATCAGCCTGGGTTCAGTAGGCCTTTAGCCTAAGGAATGTCTGGCCACATGGAGAATGAATAGATCACTTCTACTGATTGGGGCCTGAATGCATAAGTAGTGTATGACCTGGAGCAGGGCAGCCTGGGGAAAATGGAATGAGAGCCATCCGTGTCATTTAAAATCTTTCAGTAACTACCTTGGAAAAAAGCATAGGTGAAGGGAATTTTAGTCAGGTATCTTATTTAACCCTATTATAGCCAAAATATCATCACTTTGACATGTGACTAATCTCATTTTAAGTTTTGCTTTAAGGCCCTGGGATAGTGAGCTGGGGGCACCGGTGTGTGGGGCAGCCTCAGGGAGGTAGGTACCTAGGGGGTCTTGGTATGGGAGGGATGATTGCTGGACCTCTGGGAGGGAACATGTCCAAAGCAAGCTGATTTGAGAAGAAACACAAACTGTGAGGTCTGACTTGTCCTGACTCCTTGGAGGATGTGTTGTGATTTCCTGAGGGAGCCATTTTGTTATCATGCACCTTAGTTTTCCCACCTGCAAAAGGAGGCTGCATTCTCTATTGGAGCCATTCCAGCTCTGGTGCTCTTTAATTCTTGAGCGGTAGACACGGAGAGCAAAGGTAGCCGCTTCGGAGGCCTGCTGAGGGTGGGTTTGGAAAGAAAGTCTGGGCCACAGAGAATGACTGGGTCATGTGTCTGAAAGCGTCTCATATTTAGAAAATTCTCTCTGGGCAATTTACAGAGACACATACGTCTGAGTATGGACAGTACATGGTCACCACCAGCAGTTGTCTTTTTTCCGAAGTATGTTTTAGGGATGGGCGTTAACAATTATTTTTAAAAAGTGACATGTTTCCATTGTCTTTAAATTTTGAAGCTTCCTCTTGTTCCTGGGTCATCCCAGATGGTGGTGAATGGCAACCATAAAAGAGGGGAGGGGCCCTACAGGAAATATTACAACAAAAAAGGAAATATTTCAGCTCTGTCATAAACCGGCACTTGGCCTGTCCGGAGAGGATGTGGGAAGAGGGAGGAAAAAAGCAGCAGGTGTGTTTAGAGGGAAGGGCGTGTCCACGGATGTATTTTAAGCTCCTGAAGTCAGAGGCACTGGTTGTATTGCATTCTGGTGAGGAGGGATTTGAGGTTTTTAATCTCCCAGACACAGACTTGTGGAGGGGGCAGGGAAGGAAACTCTCCTTTTTTCAGGAGTGTCTTCTTTTTTAATTAGATGGTTACTAAGACCCAGGTTACCAGCTGTTTCTACCTGAGGATGTCCTCCCCACTCCCTCTGACCGTACACACTGAAAAGGGCCTAAACACTTAACACTGAACACTTCCATTCACATATGGACTCTGAGACTCAGAGATGCCCCTCTCTTCCATCACTCTGAGGTCATCCAGGAGGGTAGCTGAGGGACTGAGCCCATGCTGGTCACAGCCTCTCTGGCCACATGAGTGTGCCTACTTCATGAGTGTCTGCACAGTGTCTGCACTGCATACCTCAGTGCCTTGAACGCTTTGTAAATGAGGAATGCTCTTTTATGTTTTCCGAAACTAGGAACTAGGTTTTTTTTTTTATTACTTTCCCACCCATTGTTTGCTTTGAATTTTTAATTTAATTTTTTCGAATAGGTCAATACTTACATGGTTTAAAATTCAAAAGGTACAAAAGGGCGTTCAGTGTGAAACATCTTTCTCTCCTTCCATCTGTTAGTTCCCTTCTCTGAGCCCTGCTCCCACCCTCTTCTGTTTAAAGCTATGCAGTGTGTATTCCAATATAATTATGTCTGCGCGCACACATCCCTGTATGCTTTTTACTTTTTACCCACATGGAAGCATATCATATCCAATTATTTCATTTATGTTAACTATCTGACTACAGAGAAATTCTTCTTTCTTTTTCCTTTGTTTTGGCTATCTGGTTCCATTGCTGGCCACACCTTGACTTGCTGAAGCAGTCCCTTACAGATGGCCATTTGGTTGTTTCCAGTCTTTTATTTTTACAATACTCTTGGTTTTTACCCAGTGATTAAAAAAAAGAAAAAGGAAACATCCTTCAGTTTTCAGATTTAGGCAAATCTATAGCTGTCTAAGAATCAACTTTGCTGACAGTGTTCACAAGATGCTTCAAAAAATAAAATTGCTGAATTGTTTAAGGATTAAGGGAATAATTAGTCCTTTTTTTTTGCATTGAACTTTCTGGAAAGCAAAGCATACAGTCCACTTTTGTTTAGTGACCCAGGGTTTCTCGTGTTCTCTCTGTGCTGGCAGCAGGTGCTGGGCTGGAGAACTGGCACGTGCTGGCGTGGAGTCAGGGGTGGGTGACTTTGACGGAGAAAATCGTTAAAGCAGAGTGCTGGGCTGCCCTGATGAAAGAGAATGTAAGCCACAGATGGTGTGGCATCCTTTAACTTTGGGGTGCTGGGTGTCAGGGAGTGGGGCTCTGGTCTAACCCAAGTAGCAAGATTTCCTGACTACAGCACAGGACCCATGTCCTGGCTTCCTCTCATCTGCCTTTCCATCACTGCCCATCTGCAGGACCCTTGCAAGTGTGGGGTTTGAGATCCTTGTTCTTCTGGACAGACTCTGTTCTGCATATCCTTCATGTGTTACTTCTGCCTTTGAGGGTCTTTGAAACTCTTCTTTATTCTCAGGAAACGGGGCTGACTTCAGTCTAGAGAGAGCCAAGCACTTCCAGGGCAGTCAGCTCAGTAATGGGCAGCAATGGCTGAGCAGCCCCAAGGATGGGGGGGCTGTGATCAGCAGGGAGAAATCTACCTCATTTTTTGTGTTAAAGGAGGCACCCTTGACTTGCTGAACTGGCTCACTGGGCTGCCATGTGTGAGCGGCAACATGTTCCCCTCCCAGACAGAACAGCGTCTGCTTCCCAGGAACACTGGCCCAATCCTGGCAGCTGCCCTTTTGGGGCTCGGAACGCTTTCTGGAAGCAGCCCACAGTGTTGCTGTATGTGGCCTTCATCATTTGGTTGAAAGCAATGAACTAAAGTCGCCAAGGAGCTGCATATCTGCCCTAGCTCTGCCTGACCAGAAGGATCTTTGCTGCACGTGCATGTAGGGAGGGGGACTGGCATTCCCAGAAAGCATAGGTACCTTGGAGCTGGGGCTCAGCTATGCAGACCAGCAGCAGGAGCCCAATGCACCATCTTGGCCTCAAGGATATGAAAATGTGGTTGGGAAGCTGATGATATCAAGAAGATATGCATAAACCCAACATGGCACAGCTTGTTGGGATTGTTAGACTTTAAAGGAAAGAGAAGTGTGCACTGGGAGTGCCACTGAAGTCCAGAAGGAACACTGTGGCAGGATGAGGATTGACATCTAGGTGGCACCTGCTACTGGTAGGCTCTGCCCTGGTGTGATGGTCACATCAGTTCTCAGACAACTTTCAATAAGATTTTATTAATCCATTTAGCAGATGGAAAACTGAGGCTTGGAATGTTCAGGGGAACTTGCTGAGGGTCAGTCACATGGCTGCCATGGCTCCAACCCAGAGCCCGTATTTCCTCTGCTCCTGAGTGTACACTGAGGCCCCTCTGTGTTCATCTCCACCAAGACATGTGCCCTCAGCAGAAAGTGCCTGCAGGAAGCAGGAGGAAGTACATTTTGACTAAGGGGTCATTCTTTCAGAATTAATTACAGCCAAACCTCATTCCCAGGCTGTTCCCCTCTGATCACTTCTGCTCTTATCCCCCCACCCCCGCCCCTGATTTAACACAATTCTGATATACTTCAGAGATGTCATACTTTCAATTTTGGCATTAATCAATACTGTTGTATCATACAGTAATGCTGTTCAATTGAAAAATGTTATCTTTCTTTCAAAGACTTTTCTTCCTCACTAGACTAGACATCTCCCGAAGTCATATACTCTTACAGCTTTCAATGATTGCCTTTCTTGGCACATGTTATATTGTGAGTACCTATTTGTTCATAGGAGTCTTTAATAATGTTGTCTTTTCCAAGAGACTGTTAGATCTGTTATGGTAGAGAATGTGTCTCCCACTGCTATCTACCCAATCTTTAGCAAATTGCTAAACACATAATTCAGTTATTTCAAGGGAGGAAGGGAGAAAACAAGTTCATGAGAACTGAAATCTCAAATCTGATGTAAAACTTGGGCTCCCTTTTGACTTGGAAGCTTTCTGTCTTATATGTAAAAATAGCCTAAAGTTAGTGCCTGAGCTTTTGAAATCCAATATGAGAGCATCACAGTGCCCTGTTGTAAAAAGTGTTAAGAGAAACATACTTATTATTTCTTCATCATTTTGGTTTTCTTTTACCTCATTTAATTTTGTCTTTACAAAATAAGCAAATTAATTTATCTTACATCTTTACAAAATAAGCAAATTAATTTATCTTATGCTGAAGATGGGTTATCAACGCAATATTCTCAAAGAGCCAGAACTGGAAAGGTTGTAATTAGAATCTTGACATTGGACTTCCTGGCTAAGGGTTCAGTAGACCCCAGAAGTTCATGCATGATTTATAAGGAAGCCATGAAACGGTCTGAAATTATATACCAAGTTTGGTATGTGTGTTTATTTTTCTAGAGAGAGACTTAGAAACTTTAATAAGATTTTCAACAGGGTTTTGGTTCTAAAATAAATTAACAATTATTGGTTCAGTTTACTAAATATAGCAGTGCTATTGAAAATTAGAAATTTTATGCTCTAAAAAGAAGACATACCACTTGCAAGTATTTACTATGTATATTGGAGAGATGTAATTGCAGTATAAATAAGTCCATGTTAGGATCAACACAATAAGAATTTAAGAGATAATTTACTTGATACCAAATACTAAAACTGTATATTTAGTCAGAACTAAGTTGCCTTTTTTCTTTTTAAACTCATTGCTCAATATCTGTTTCATAGGGCATTTTAGGAAATCATTTTTGGAACCACTTACAACACTGTTGTAAAAATGCAACTACCAGCAAAATGGAATATCATATTATCTAAAGTCAGGTATTCAAACATCCCAGAGATGTATGTTGGTCTGTGTTTTATAATTCTGTAGAAGGATAATTCAATATTTCAACTTCTAGAGAGTCAAATATTCTGTTAAGGACTGCTTCTATGACTCATGGTCAAGGATGGGCTACTTCTTTCATGATATTCACTCTATATGGTTTGGGCCAAACACTGTGTACCACTGTGGATGGTCAATGGGTAGAAACAGTGGAAAGGGCATGAGGATTTGAAAATCTTGTGCCATGGTTAGATGTGCTGAACAACTTGACAGACCAGTTCTAAGGTCCACACGTATTTAAGCTTCCTCCAGTAGATTCAAGTCCATTTTGTAATCTCAGTGTTTCTCTGTCCTGGTATGAATTTACCAACCACTTGAACAAAAAACCCACCTGTTGCTTTTCTGTCTTTAGCACTTGGGGATCTGTGCCTTCATGAAGTATTAGTAGATCTGAATCTCATCTGATGAGGTTATATATCTGGCTCAGGTTTCTTGCCTTGACTCTTGAAGAATATAGAAAGCACCCTGAGGGCAAGGAAAATACTGCTTGTTTCCGGGTTAGCTCTGATGTTGAATGCGCCTGTGCCAGTTTTGCAAAATCATCTCTAAACTCAGCATCCATCTAGTTTCCAGGGACTCAGAAATCATGCATATGAATAGCTGGTCCAGATGAAAAAGCAGAGGGAAAATCCCAGTCACTCTCTTTGCCAGCTACTGGAAAAATGGATGGTGCTTTGTCTATGGAGAGTCCTTGGAAGTTTTCCTAAGCTGCTTTGTGAGGAGGGGGAAATGAGGGTGGGGAAAAAAGGCTATAAAAGTGAATTATTTGATAAAGTAATATATCTGCTTTCCATTATGGACAACTAAATCATGCTATGTTCTATCTCCCTTGCTTTGCCAGAAATTCCTCATGACAGGTTTTTATGCACCAGACTGGGCTACCTCACTAAGAGTCACCTATTTGCATAAGTCGTTAAAAGCCATTGTTTAACTAAAGGCTTTTCTTTTTCCTCTTTACAATTTTCAAGACCGTGCCTTTGAACAGACCTGACTCAGCAACATTCTATTTTCGGAATTTGTTACCTCTTTTCAGATTCTGGACTGAGGTTCACTAGTTTTTCTCTCTTTACTCAAGAATGGCTGTTCCATAGTTTGGCTGCAGGTATATAGTAGCCTCCCCACAAAAGGGCACTTCTTTGTGCTAGGACTCTGCCACTGCCAGTGGGTCTCTGGGTAACCTAGTTTGCCTTCCTGCTTGCCCCATGGACACACTGACATTTTCACCATTGTAAATTGTCACCTTTCCTGGAAAGCAGCCTTTCTTATGCCAGAGTGGTGAAGGCTTTGAACAGCTCTCTCTCTCCCAGTCTCTCTCTAATCCTCCCTCCCTCTCTCCCCTCTCTCTTTGTCTAACCCTCTCTTTCTCCCTCACTCCTTCTTTCTCTAACCTTCCTCTCTCTCTCTCTAATCCTCCTCCTCCCTCTCTTTTTCTAACCCTCCCTTTCTCCCTTCTTCCTCTCCTTTTAATCTTCCCCCCCTATCCCTCCTCCCTTCCTCTCTCCCTTCTCTCTAACCCTCCCTTTTTTCCCTCTCTTCCTCTAACCTACCCTCTTCCTTGTTTCTCTTCCTCCCTTCTTAAATGGGACCCCAAGCGGTACCAAGAATA
This sequence comes from Uropsilus gracilis, assembly GCA_004024945.1. Taxonomy (NCBI): domain Eukaryota; kingdom Metazoa; phylum Chordata; class Mammalia; order Eulipotyphla; family Talpidae; genus Uropsilus; species Uropsilus gracilis. The sequence continues at coordinate 40,257 of PVHY01013243.1, forward strand.
GGGCCACAGAACCCAGAACTCAATATTATTGATTACTAATAATATTGCAGTGATCGTGTTTGGAAGAGAACCACTGTCTTTTGTTGTCTCACTGGAGAATGAGAAAGCTCTCTTAGCCCAGTGACCCATTCTGTTTTTTTTTATACTCCATCCTTCACACACAGCACATTAAGAGTCTGTTCATTCTTGGGATGTGTATGAAATTCCAATTCCTGTCAGGAGAATTTATGTGTGGTTTTAGAGGGGATAATCGACCAGTTAGTATGTGCGCACTGATTTTATACACATACGCGTTGCCGTTTACAGCACACATTATAACATCTCCCGTCTCTGCCAAGAATGTGTATTTCTTAGCCCTGTGCATTTGCATATTATGGGTTCATAATTTCAAATAGCTGTAAAGATCTCTACAGAAAAATGTAGTCACTGTACTCTGATGTTCTAAATCTCAATGTAGTAGTAGAACCTGGCTAATTTTTGCCCCTGCTAATGTATCAGCCCTATAATTTTTGCGCGCGCGCGCACACACGCACACACGCACGCACACACGCACTCACACACACACACACACACACACACACACACACACACCTCTGACTTTATCCTAGTTCTAAGCAAAGATTTAATAGCTGGAAGCTGAGTTACAATGCCTATTCCCCAGACTTCATTACCTTTCCAAAATCTATCGTCCACACAGCACAATGTGTTATGGTCTTATTACAGATGATTAAAAAGGAGATATTTATCAAAATAAATGAACTCGTTGCATCTGCTCCTTCCCTGGCACAGGCCTCTGACTTCCCACCCCTCACCCCACCCTCCAGCTTTAGTCATCCACCTCTGGCTTAACTGAACTCCCTGACAAGGCAAAGTCTCTTGAAATTGCTCATTCAAGCTAACAGTTCCAGAAAACCCAGCCACCCACAACCCACCCTCTAATAAATCATTAGAGAACTTGCCATTGACAGCATTTGATTTGACCAAATAAAAGAGCACAGCCAGAAGAAAAACTTCTTAGACGTTTTTAGGGTCCTATAGGTATAAGATGCCTGAACTTTAGAAAATTATCATGTGGAGATTTTCTTTTTGAAATTTAGGAGGAGACAGTGTCAAGGCCAAGCATTCTCTGTTTCAGCATTGGGTAGGGTGGGGGCGGGGGTGCAGTAGCTGGGCGGTAGAGTCTACCCTGTGATATAGCAGTGGGGATGCTGCTGGAATTCTCTCTCACAGGGTGAACCTGGGGGCACCAGCCTGGAACCAGCAAGCTTGGGAAGAGGTTTTAGTGCTTTCTCTATTATGTTTTCTGTTTTGTTCTCCCCCCCCCCAAATGTTGGTGCTATGCATAAAAGATTACTCAGTATAATTATGATCACTGAAAACTTGCATGTAGAACATTTCTATTTATTTGTGTGTTTGGTTTTGAAACTGGGTAAAATGAAGACTTTCTGTCTTTACTTAGCTGGATACAGCTATCTGCCTGCTTCTCTCTCCAAAGCAGGCTACAAGCAGAACTGAAAGTGGGTAAAAAAAAGAGACTTTCTGACTTTAACTGTTTACTCCTATCCGCCTGCTTCTCTCTCCAAAGCAGGCTACAAGCAGTTCCTTTGCAATTACCTTTAACCTTAATTGGATACTCTTATTTGCCTGCTACTCTCTACAAAGCAGGCTACACACTCTTCATTAGCATTTTCACTGATCACCTTTACCATTG
>PVHY01013244.1:0-41991 GCA_004024945.1 Uropsilus gracilis
AACTTTGAAACTTTTAGATGAAAAGATTCATATCCTTAATGTCTTGAAAATAAGAACTGCTTAAGAACACACATAAACACACACAAATATAAAAGTTATAAATTTGATTCTATTACTTTTTACTACTGCCTTTTAACACCCCCCCAAAAAAACTTAATGGTTCACTGTGTGTCAAATCTGTGCTTTGCACAGGGCTTATTGGGGAAGCCCATTTTCTAGTCCTTCCAGTTGCTATTGTTTGGTCTAGGGTACAAGACACACTTTCGATTTTTTTGTGTGTAGCAAGAATACTGATATCAACTCTCCAGCAAATTTCAAGTGTTCTGCATGGTGTTGTTAACCATAGTCATCAAGCTGTGCATTCGATCTCCAGAACTTATTCAACCTTCATAACTGAAGTATTCAGCTTTTGATTCTCTGATCATCTCCCCACCCCTCTGCATCTTGAAACAACCATTCACCTCTGCTTTCATTATGAGTCTGACTTTTTTAGATTCTGCATATAAATGAGATTGTGTAGTCTTTGTCATTCCATGTCTGGCTTATTTCATTTTATATAGTGTCCCCCAGATCCATTTATATTGTTGCAAATGGCAGGTCATTTTTCCTTTTTAATTTTTAAGACAGGATAATCTGTGTGTGCATATCTGTATATAACACAATCTACCACTTCCTTTGTCCATTCATCCATGCACAACTTCCCCCCAATCATGGCTACTGTAAATAATGCTGCAAGGAGCATGTTAACACAACATCTCATTCAGGGTGATGAATGTGTTAATAGGATTATATAAATCATTTAAAGAGTGCACACCTATATCAAACATCACAATGCACACATAAATAGAAATGGGTTTTGTCACTTATACCTCAATCAAGCTGAGGAGAAAATAATGGACCCATTTTCAAAATGGTTCACTTATGTGGCCTGGAGGCTGATGCTGCTACTTTATTTGGGGGTGAGTCAGGGCTCTGGGTCAGCAATCCCCACTCTTCATCCTGCTCTACTTTTCCCCACAGCTTATCTTTTCCCCACATGAGGGTTGGATTCCAAGAAAAGCAATCCCAAGATCACCTGGGAAAAGTGAAGTGGTTTTTTTGTGTGTGATTTGGATTTTGAAGTCAAGTGACAACATCTCTGCAAAACTCTGTAGCCAGGCAGAGGAAACATCAAAATTCTAGAACATGCTGGATTGAAGATACCATTGCAGTGATGTTTGGAAACTGTCACAATTAAAGCAATCAAAATTTGGTTCATTTGATTAAAGACCAAAAGTTTCACAGAAAATTAAAATACAGAGTTGGTAAAGATTTTGACACACACATATATACCATATGTTCATAATATACAAAGCAATGCAGGCATATCTCATTTTATTGAGCTTCTCTATATTGTGCTTCACAGATAATGCATTTTTCTTTTTACAAAGTGATGGTTTGTGGTGACCTTGAATCAAGTGAGTCTACTGGTGTGATTTTTCCAACAGTACATTCCCATTTCTGATCTCTGTGTCATATAGTGGTAATTCTCTTAATATTTCAAACATTTTCACTATAATTACATCTGTTATGATGAACTGTGATCAGTGACTTTTGACAATGCTATTGGTATTATGCAGGAGTGGCACAATTCACACCCATAAAACATAATAAACTTCATGTTGTAAATGTCGTATATGTTCTCAGTGCTCACCTATTAGCCTGCCTCTTCTCTCTTTCCCTCTACTGTGATCCCTGAGACACAACAATATTGAAATGGAGCCTAGTAGCAATCCAACAATGGACTCTGTTCAAGTGAAAGAAAGAGTCAAATGTATCTCACACATAAACCTGAGGAGAGGTGAAGTTGTTCCCATAAATGCCACAGAATGTTACCTCAACTAAAAAAGCTAGAGATAATTAAGCTTAATGAAGAAACTATGTGGAAAACCTGAGATAACTGAAACCAAGTCCTCTCATACCAAACTGTTAGCCAATTATGAATGCAAAGGAAACATTCTTGAAGGAAATTAAAAGTACTATGCCAGTGCACACATAAATGATAAAGTGTAACAGCCTTATCACTGATATGAAGAAAGCTTCAATGGTTTGGATAAAAGATCAAACCAGTCACCATATTCCTATAAGGCAAAGCCTAAATGGAGCAAGGTGCAACTTTTCTTCAATTCTATGAGGAAAGAAACATGTGAGGAAACTGCACAAGGTTAAGTTTAGAACTAGCAGAGGGTGGTTCATAAGATTAAAGGGGCAGATTACCACAACAGAAGTGCAAGATGCCAAAGTTGTGATAAGTTATCTAGAATCTCACAATGAGAGTTGATGATGGTGGCTACTCTAGTAGATTTCCAACGCAAACAAAATAGCTTTACACAGCACCTAGGAACTTCATATAGCGGCGAAGTCAGAACCTGGCTTCGAAGCTTCAAAGGACAGATCAACACCCTTACAGGGAGACTAATACTGCAGTGACTTTAAGTTGAAGTGGGTACCATTAACTTTTCTAAAAATCCTAGGCACCTTACGATTTATGCTAAATTCAGTCTTCCTGTGCATGATAAATGGAATAACAACAAATTGATGACAGCGCATATGTTTACAACAAGTCTTACTAAATACTTCAAGCCACTGTTGAGACCTGATATGCAAAAAAAAAAAAAAGATTCCTCTCTCAGAATATTGCTGCTCATTCAAGAGCTCTGATGGAGATGTGTGTTGTTTGTAAATCTTTAGGTGCCATGGATAGTGATTTCCCTAATGGATCTAAGAAAAGTTGAAACCTAAAGGAGTCAACATTCTAATGCCATTAAGAATATTTGTGATTCCTAGGGGGGATCAAAATATCAACACTAAACAGGAGTTGGAGTAAGTTGATTCCAACACTTGAATTTAAGAGTTCAATAGTTTTGTGGTGAAGTAACTGCAGAATATGATGGAAATAAAAAATCTAAGACTCTAGCTAGAATTATAAGTCTAAAAAGTGACTGAAACTGCAGTCTTATGGTAAAATATTAACAGATGTGGATTAGCTTCTTATAAATGACCAAAGAAAGTGGTTTCCCAAGATGATATCTACTCCTGGTAAATATGCAGTGAACAGTGTTGAAATAACAATGAAGGATTTAGAATATTACATAAACTTAGTTGATAAAGCAGCTGCAGGGCTTGACTCCAATTTTGAAAGAAGTTCTATTGTGAGTAAAATGTTATCAAAGAGTACCATGCACCACAGAGCTCTTCTATTAAAGGGAAGTCAATCAAAGTGGCAACATTACTGTGGTCTTATATTAAGAAATTGCCATGGCGACACCAATCTTCAGCCATCACCACCTGCTCAGTCAGTAGCCATGAAAATTGAGGCAAGACATTTGACCAGAGAAAAGATTACAACTTGCTGAAGATTTGATTTCCAGCAATAAAGAATTCTTATTTATTTTTAATCTTTAACATTTCTTTCTTTTCAGGATGTGTTAAATATGTGTGGCAGTAACATCTTCTAATATCTAGGATTATATATATATAAATTTATATAATATATATTTATATATATATAAATTCCTCTATTCAGCAATACCAAAGTGTTTCATTTTTTAAATTTTTAATCTCACTAAAACTGCATTATAATTTAGGTGAGCATCATTGAGACTCAACATTTATCTATACAACTTAGGTTCACTACTAAAAGTTTAATTCTATCCTTCATATCACTGTCCCTTTTCCCTTGATTTATCCATGCCTCATGACTCTTACTTTCTAGCAACTACTAATTAACCTTATAGCCTAAAAGTTTATTTTATTATATTTAGATCAACTATATTGGCTTTCTCTATACATTAATGAAATCATATTTATCTGGCTTGACTGAGATAATCTCTTCTAGGTTCACCCATGTAACTACAAATGGCAAGGTTTCATCCTTTTTAACAACAGAGTACTACTCCATTGTGTATAAAAACCACATCTTCATCTAATCATCAGTTTATAGACATATAAATTGCTTACAGTTTTTAACTTTAAGCTATGTACACTTTTTTCAAAATAGCATAGCTGTATATTTGGTAAGCTAGTATAAACATAAATTTATATGCATGCACTACAAGACAAAAAATCAAGTCAATTGATGTATTAAGATAATGCTTATTTGTAGTGGTTTAAAAGCAGACCCACAGTATCTTCAGCAGGTGCCTAGATTTCAAACTGCAAACAACCTTATAAAAATAGTAGAAAATATAAACAGATTTGTATAGGAAATAAAACAAAAATATGAAACCATGGTCGTCATCCTCAATAATGTAATCTGGGGGAAATATATGATAATAACAGGAAGCCATTTTAAATATTCCAGATTGGCAAAACTTCTAATCAACGTTAAGCACTGGAAATAAAACAAAGTAACTAAAAATCTTATATAGTATTAGTCAAAGTTTAGTTGATTACATTAAATGATAGCCAATATTCAGTAAACTTAAGGTTCAATTTCTACTTCTATATTTATGTTAGAGAAATGCTTTTATATGCTAGTTGAGCTAAGACACACACTTACAGAAGAGCATGTATTGCAATATTATTTTGAGGGTAGTGAAAAATTAAAAACAATGCAAATTAAGAGTGGTTTTATAAATTGTGACATATTTATGCAATGAAGAATATAGTAGTTAAAATAAATGAACTAGTTTTACAATAATAAAATATCAATGTAGTAATAGTTAAAATAAATGAACTAGCTCTACAATAATAAAATATATCAAAATCAATGCAAGAATACAATAGGGAATAAAAAGCAAGTTGCAGAATGGTATGTCAATATAATATCATTTATATAAAGTTTTAAACATTAAAAACAATCCAATTAATCATTCATGGGCACATACATATATTATAAAGCATGAAGCCATGGATGATGATGTTTTATAAACAACATTCAAAATAGTAATTACTACATGAAAAATGGATATAAAAGGTGATTAGTTTCTGGTACCCATTAACCTCAGTCTCATAAAATTTTATTAAAATCAGAGACAAAGATGAAAAAATTGTAAGACTTATCAACACATGTCTATTCTTCTCAAGAATAGTTTTGTATGATTGAAATATATCTCAATAAATTTCTGTGTTTCTATAAAAGTGGACATAAATAAGTCTTCTAGCTATCCTTTTCTACTATGGGCAGAAATTCATTTTGCAATTGTAAAAACTTGTATTCAGAGGGAAAACTAGACCTCCTGAAAGTCATAGAATAACTATTAATATAAATGGCATAAGGACAGTCTCATGATCCCTTTTACTCCCCTTCCCTCTACATAATTTGGCTGCATCCACCTGATCAACAAGGAGTGGCAATTCCTTCCCAAGCAGTTCCCGAAGAGGGGCAAAGGACCACCAGATGAGCCTTTATACCAAGATGGGAAACATGACATTCAGGGACCACACCATAGACATTCTTTTGGCTTTAGTATTCCCTAATCCTCTGCAACTGGATAGAAGAAAACACCTACAGATGGCATGATTCCTTCAGTTCTGACAGTGAGTTTAGATTAGTTCAGGTTTGGTGACTTTTAGAACAGGGGTGTAACATACGGCAGGGAAGTAGAGTCCCCATATTATAGTCTGTTGTTGCCTTACAACTCCATTTTACTTAAAATCAACTACTTAGGGACCATATTCTCCCCCAAATAAAATGGCCAATCATCCTATTGTCAAGATCAATCAGAATGTGGAAAAATACCAGCTTATATTTCCAGACAAATATTTTAAACTTTGAAATCACCTTAATAGTTTGACACTCATTAACTTTAATGTATTCTCTCCACAACTTAGTCTACAGGATGTCAACTCTTGTTTCCTTCATGTTTTTATTTTTTATAATTTTAGCTTAATAAAACTTTTATTCTTATTTTAAGTAGCAACATTTATGATGTCAATTAACCCCCTGGGTAAGGCAACAAGATAGCTCTCAAAATATTAGAAGGAAAAGTTGAACAATCCCTGTTTTCTACCTGACCAGAAGCTATCTAAAATCTTGAGTGTGGTGCTGGGTTTCTGAAGGGCAAAATCCATCCCTACAAATGTCTACTTTTTGGTGACCACATGTCCCACAAATGAGCTACTTTACAAAACAGGAAGGGAGGACATTTGGGCTACAACCCCCAGTTTGAACTGTCACTAAGTGGCCCTGGGCAAGTCATGGCAGCCTTCCCAAGTTTTCTATACTTGCCCAGCCAGCATCATAGTATGAACTCTACACAAGACTCCAAACTTGACGTCATATGGGGAAAGGTTTAAAGCTGTTGCTATCACCATAAAAGTCTAGGAGGGGTAGAGGGTCTAGATGTGTACTCTCCTCATGTAAGAAGACCAGGCAAGGAGGAAGGAGAAAAATAGGGGGACAGAGACAGAGGAGGATAGAGAGTATTTGGATCTTTCCTCTGTGTTCAAGTTTTCATTTATACACCATCTCATCTACTTCTTTGTTCTTTATGCCCCAGCTCATACTACCCCATCTTTTACATATGGCTCAATACAGAGAATCAGTTACTATAGAAACCCAGGCTCTCATTGTTGATCTCCCACCCCGCCTCCTTTACCGTCTCCATTCATGCCTCATGGGACTTCATTTTCCTAAAAACTTTTAACTCTTGCATCATATGACTTTCTTCCACCTCCTCACTCTATGTTCTTCACTTTAACCCCAGGGAGCTTTTTCACATTTAGGAGGAAAATGAACTCAAATGCACTGGTTTTTATTTTAAAGGCATTGTAAGAATGCTGCAGCAGACCTCTCAATACCTCGCCAGTGCATACACTCACAACTGCTTTCTATTTTCCTGAGTTTTCTTCATCTATATTCCAGATTAATATTCTATGCCATCTTTTCAACTGTCCTTGTTCTTGTGCTCATGATAAACCTGATAGGTGCCATTTGCCTGTGAAGTTTTCCCTGGGGATTAAAACAAACAAACAAACAAAAGTAACCTTCTCCTTTTGCTCCCCAGACACAGATCTCCCTCAGGGGCACACAGACCATGGCTGACACCCCCTGACCCACAGTGGCAGTGTGTAATTTTGTTTGAAAATGGTGATTTTAATCTCTGGTCAGATTCTCATGAACACACTGTAAACTCTTCCTATGACATTTGACCCTTACATTAAAAGTCATACCCTGGGCATATTTTAATCAGTTATGGTAAGCTGACAGGTAGTATGATGCCTTACTTCTTGGTAAATTTATAACATCATTTCTTTGGAATCAGTCTCCTCAGTTTAAATTATTCACTTGTTCTTGAACTTTTGATTCCTCTTTAATACAATGCAGATGGATCAACCCAAAACTTCAAGATTGATGTATGGCAAAAATGAGATAGACGTTACACTTTATGTGACATAATAATTATTTTTATCACACCACCTGTATTTCACTAAGGGGGATATACAGAACAGGAGACAATTACTGTTAAAGAACTGTTCTTGTTCCCCATATGACTGAATCTTCTGCTTTTTCCATTAGAGCTTCCAAATAGAAGCAAATGACTATATGCCTGTAAATACAAAGTATCTGACTCAGGGCTAGCTATCAAAGGGGCCTCATTCTTATTGAGCAAGTACAATATGCCAGTCATCATTTGAATGATTCCATTCAAATATATCATTTGAAGTTAAGCAGAAGGAATAGGGAAGTGGAAGAACAAAAGGTGGTGGGGAAAAACAAAAAAGAACTAGTCCCAAAGTATTCAGTACTGATGCCCACTGGCACAGAGCCCACTTTCAGGTCCTAGAGAGGGGAGAAAAACAAAGAAAGGAAATATAGAAAAACTGACAGCGCTAGCAACTCGGTGTCTGGGGAAAAGATGATGACAGCTGAGAAAAGTGTCTTCACATCATCCTGTGTCACAGACAAATTAATAAAAACAGAGTAGTCAGGCTTCCTAGAAAGGGAGAGACAAAAGAATATATACTTTCAACTCATCTTCTCTTTCCAGACTTAGAATCAAGGAGATGAGCTCCAGTCTGAATTCACATACTCTCCACTCAAGACCTATAACTTAATATTTATAAGCTTCGGTCTCCTCAACTATAAAAGGAAGATAAATACATTATGTAGCATACCTGAAATAACAGACACTAAATGCTAAGCAGAATGCTGATATAATATGTATTCAAATTATCAATGAGCTCTTTTACATTAATAATATGTTAAAACAGCAATTGTGCCCCTTTGACAAGCCCATTCTGTCTGCTCCACCCACATCTCCCTTGCACAGGCCCCTACACCATCCCTCCTTGCAGCAGAGCCCACACTGCTGCTATCACGCCAAGGGGCAGGGCTGCACTCTGCACTAGAGGTAGAGCCCTTTTCTGAGACAGGCATGAAATTCCAAAGGTCACTATGGTATATTAGAAGCTGCTCCAATCTCTGGGATTGCCTAGTTCTCCCACATGGAATCTGCGACTGTATGTGCAAGACTTAACTTCTACAAGTTTGTTTCCAGGTGTGGACAGCAGAAAGAGACACCTGACTCCACAGGACTACTATGAGGATTACAGGACAAGATTTGTAGGCAGATGCCTCAGGAGTCCTAAGGTACTCCATGAATGAGTCCTGGTTCTCAATTCCATCTATAAAATAAAATAACTTATGGTGAATAGTCTTTTTTTTTTTTTTTTTTTTTTGAGACTAGGTCTTGCTATTTTTGCCCGTGGAACTGCAGGCTCTCGTTGCCCGGGGTACCACAGACTCAAGCAATCCTCAACCTCAGCTTCCCAGGTAGCTGGGATTACAGGCATGCACCACCACACCCAGCTATTTTTTTTGGAACTAGGCCTCACTACGGGCCCCAGGCGGGACTCGAACTGTGATTCCTAGCCCCGGCCGCTTCGTAGGCTGAATAGTCTTCTTGAAAGATAAGTGGAAATATCTTAAAAGTTACATGTTTTGCTTTTATTTCCACTCCATTACATCATCTATGCTATCAACATAATTTTTAGTTATAAACAGAAAAAGTCAATATTGGATCCCAAGTAAACGATTACAATGTGGAAGCAGTCACTTTGCCTCATACCTGAGCATTCTCCTCAATCTCTCAATTGCTATCTTTAACAACCTGAATCTTACAAATTTTTTCTGAAGCTGTTACCCCATTGTGCTGTGTGTCCATATGATCATATCTCCTCAGAGACACTGGCATCCTAAGGATAGACTCCATGGGAAATACCCCTCATGTCTAGCATAGTTTAGGGCATATGGAAATTATTCACTTTCTCAACAGAAACAATAACCCATTTAATCAGAGCCACCTGCTCTGCGTTTGACGTTATCAGGCACAATCTATTTTTCTTACTTACCTAACTTGCAGTTTCTTAGTCCAATCTCTTTAAGCTATTCAGACTTCTGTTCTAAACCAATGCCACAAAGCAAACCATGTAAAAAGCACTAGAGAATTAACTTGAGATTATCAGGCTAATGATACAGCTACCACAGGGTGAAAAACTTTGTGAAAAAAAGAGTGCCACTGCTGGAGAATAAATGTGAATGTATTTGCTAAGATTTCACAAGGTATCAGCATCTGTATGCATATGCCAGGCTTTTGTTTGGTGTCTGTCTGAACTGCTTAAAGTTTCTGTGGGTGGAGGGACAATCCTGCCTAATTACTTACTGTACTCCATTTGTCCTGCACCTAAGAATATATAGCTTCCTCCTCTATTTGCTTCTCCCTGCAAAACAGAACCATGACACAGAATCTGAACTCAACCCAATTAGAAACTTTTAAGTTGGAATAAAAGGAAAAAAGCTCCATACATCCCTCACAAAACCTACATCCCAGAAATAGATCTGAAATATCCAGGTGAGCTGGAGTCAGCAAGTTCACTTTCCTGTCACTAAGTCACCATAATGGAAGAAAAGGACACCCCAACATCCCCCAGAATATTTCCTTATTTTGAAAAGGAAATCGTTTCCCTGGAGTAAGACAATCCTTCCAATCTTAGAGATTTATGGATGTTCACTACCAATAGTCCATGGCACAGCACATCTGGAAACAGCCCACTAATTCAGTTCTATTTAGAGGCTTCTCAGTCTTTGTGTTTCTGCTCTAGGCCCCTTACATTTCACTCTTGTTATGGAAGCAGCACTAAAAACAGGTAAGATCATATCAGCCCTCACTCAAAGCCCTTCATTGACTTCCCATTTTACTCCAAGTCACAATGGCTTGTAAGTACTTTATGATCTGGCCCCCTAAGAGCTTTGACATCTCCTCCTATCTCCTTATTCACATTGATGCAAGAATACTGGCTTTCTGGCTATTCTTCTAATACAGGAGGTCACTCAAAAGCCTAGGCAAAATCTTTATACTTATTGGTCCCATTATACAGATGATGTAATGGTTCAGTTCTAAATCCTGAACTTGACCAATTCACAGACCTCCTTCCAGTGTTTGATCAAATATCACCTTTCAATAAGTTCATTCATACACATCTAACCCCTTCACTGCTTTATTTCTCCCAGAGCACATATTATTCCCACATAGTAAATATTTTCTTCAAAATTTTATTGTCTCTCTTCCCTTACAATAATATAAGCTCCCTCAGGACAGGCATTTTTGTCTGTCTATATACTATTTTCAGTCTATAATTCATAATAGGTATCTAATGAATATTCATTCAAGAGAAGAATCAAATGCTTATCAAGAACAAAAAATAGCAATTGACATTCTTTGGAAGCAAGAAGACACCAATAAAAGAACATGAGATTTGGTATATCCTCTTAAACTAAGAGGTTCTTTGTCTGTTACCCTTATAAGAATTCAAACCACTATATGATTCTTAGTCACCCTTCCTGCAACTCCTGCCTCAGGCTATATTCACTGTCATTTCATATTTGTTGTTGGGTCTTATTATTTTTTTGCTGAAAAAAAGCTATGTGAAACTAATGCTTCTATATCTTGATTTTGGATTGTCTCCATTATCCCTACTAATTACTGAAAACAAATGACCTGATACAGATTCACTGAACTTCCAAATATTAAAAAAAACATGTAGTCATTGAATTCAAAAAGAAAATCAAGTTCATTTCTCATTCTTATACTATTTAAAAAAATCCTGAGTATCCTGCTTTAAGATATATTTAATAATAAAACAAATTACTCTCCATCTCTATGAATTAATTGTAAGAAGTTTTTGGTAAGGAATTTTGTTTCTAAGTTTTCCTTTGTTGAGCCAAATCATTGAAATTTTATTCATTGACTAAATTAACTAAATAATAATTTAATTAGAATAATGAAACTATTTTAATAAATTGAGCATTTAAAAATAGGGATTTTAAAAATTAAACATAATATAAAACTATCACATCTTCCCCTCAAAAATCATGCAACAAAAAAAAGACAATTTTTTTCTAGTTCCATCCTACAGAATATTGTTTTGTCCACAAAAATGTCAACTTATTTACAAGAGAGCAAGGTGAAAATACATTCGAGTTTATCCCCTAATAATAATATAGACAAACACTGTATACATATATTACTATTTACTTATCATGATAGTAATCCTACAAAGAAATGAGGAGATTTTAGAATGAGTAGGGGACCAGTGGTACAATAGATAACACATTTGACTGCAGATCAGAACATTCTAGAAAGAGCAAAGAGAGGGGTAGAGTTGCAAATGGCTGCCTGTCTACTGGGATTCCACTCTAGACCTTCAGACTTCCCTGTGTTCTTACTGCCTCTGCATCAGTGCTGAGTCCAGTCCTGACAGAACCTCCTTAACTTAAATTTATGGCCTCATACTCCCTCATGTTATTAAGGAAATGAATCATTAGTACTTGGCAACACTTACCAGCTCCTAGTGAAAAGATTACATAACACTCTTTGCATTTAATCATTTACTAAGCAGTTAAATTACTATTTTAATCTAATGTGAAAACAGCTCTGAAGTTGTTACTGTTAATGAGAAATCGTCATACACATATTAGTGACTCCCGCTTCTAAATAACTGAGACTCAATTCATATTGTAGCTTATAGGATGATATTTACTGGAACTTATTTTAATTTTATCACGTCACTTCTAAGGCATAGATATTTATGGGTCTGAATCACATATTTTAAATTAAAAAAAGCAAAAATCATATTTTAGAGTATTAGCATTGAGTGGAAAGTCAGTCTACAACTAAGTTTAGCTCCATAGGAGAAGACAGAGATTCAAAATTAACAACTGTATTAGTTCTAGTTTTAAATGAAACTACACCATCAAGCAGGAAAAGAGGTAAAAATTTACTTCTAACTTAATACTAAAAAGTTAAATGTTAAGTCAGACAGTGGCAATTCATTTACTTTTCATGTACTTACCAAAATAAACGAGTTTTCAGAATGAGAACGGAAGCTGCGGAAGTACTAGAAACTGGTAATATTGGCAAATATGTCAGTTAAAAAATAATTTTAATTCTAAGAACAGATAGTGTCATTGGTCAAAACTAAAGGATCAAATATAATCATAGTAGATTTCCTGTTAAGTTACTGCTCACCTCAGTCTCAGTATCAGTGAGGCAGGCATGGAAAGAGTAATACAATGTAAAAAAAAAAAAAATTATAGACAGAAACTTCCCAAATTTAATGAAAACTATAAACCTGCAGAGCCAACAATTCCAACTAACATCAAGCACACACAGAGGAAGACATGCACACAAAGGATATGACACCATCACATATCATTGTCTAATTACCTAAAAGCAGTTCCCTTATTCACAAGTCTTTTGTGTTGTCTATGCTTCCTCATCCCAGCTTCTCCCTGCCCAGTCCCTTTCCAGTTGCTCTATGATATTTTCAAAGAACACAGATCCCCTCTATTCATTTTTCAGACTGGGAATTCTGTTGGTATCATTTATTTGCCTGAAAAGAAAAATAAAGACAGACAATATTTCAAATCTAAATACGACCTGTTTTCCTACCCCAGAAATGATGACAAATGGTATATTCATTTCAGGGCAACTACATGTGAACAAAGCACACAGAATTAGTTCCTGGGTTTTGTTTTGTTGTTAAGAAATTGAAATAACCTAAAAGAAATCATATTAGCAGAAACACGTCAGAAAGAAATAGACAGAAACCAAATAGTTTTACTTATATATGGGACATAGGAAAAATAAACAAAAGACCAGGAGGAAAAGTCAGAATAAATTAACAACCAAACTAAAGTACACAACTTCGGGGGGATGGAGGGGTGGGATGAGTGGGAACAGTCAGGGAGGGGAGGTGGTGGGTGAACCCTAGGGAATACACAGATGTATTAAAAATTTTTTAAAGTAAATGAAAGAAATTGAAATACATGGTACAAATACATGAAAGTGATTTCATTTTGAAAAGTCTTGAGATAAGTATGTTTTCAGAGATTCAGGTATGATTTGTTTTCCACCTATTACAAAGAAGAGACTGTGTTAATCACGACAAAAAAAAAAATGTAGAATGATACAGGTGACCAACTTCTCCCAGTTTACCCAATTCTTTCCTAGTTTTAGCAATGAATATCTCCTATCCTGGGCAAACTGAGTGGTTAGGTCATGGAGGTGCTTTATTGGAGTATGACTACAGATAACTCTAATTAGTCAATAATTACTAAACAAATTGAAAAGCCATTTACTATTCATACTCTAATTTCAGATCTGAAATCAGACTGTATGACATGATATAGCACACAATTATAAAGTAGACATCTAACTATACCACAGCAACAACATAAGGAGTTGACACTTTACATTGTCTCAGAATTCCAAATCTCTACATGAAATGCCAAGTTTGATTCTTACTGGTTTTGTTTTATTAAAAAGATATATAAAGTGAACTGGATTTTCAGTGATAGTTAATACTTTAATCCCATTTAAAATATAAAAACTGCAGGCTGATGAATTCTAATATTTTGACTATCATAAGTATTCATTGGATTCTTTCTTCAATGAATCTCTTGGCACTACCTAAAGGAAAGTTATCTACTGCAAAAGGTTAATCAACTCAAACTCAACAAAAGGTCTGACTTTAATTGGAAGTCCAAATGTCAAAATCTGAAACAGGCTTTAAAAAGAGCAAAACAAATTTAACATGTGTGATGCCTAAAAAAACAAAAAACAACAACAACAAAAAAAAACTCTTGGTTATTTGCATCCCTGAAATTTTTACCAGGATTATGGTACATATTTTGGGAGAATGACAACAGACATTAGCTCAAAAGGCAGTATACAGTCTGATAAATTCCAATATGTACATGAATGATATCAATCTATAGTTTATTATCTTCTAAAGTCATCTAGTTTTCATGTCAGAGCAATGCTGGTCTCTGAACATGAGATGAAGTATGTTCTCTCCTCTTCTATTTTTCTGTGGAGGAATTTATAAAGAATTAATACAATTTCTGCCAGATTTTTTAAGTTTGAGGATTTTTCAATTTATCATAAATTCATGAAGACTGAAATCATACCAAGAATCTTCTCTGATTGTAATGGCATCAAACTAGAAATCACCACAAAAAGAAAACAGGACAAAGCTCTGGTATGTGAAGACTAAGAAATACATTACCAAATGATTATTGGGTTAATGAGAAAATCAAAGAAGAAATTTAAAAGTACATGGAGACAAATGAAAATGAGGACACAACCTCTAACAGATCCCTTTGAACACAACAAAAGTGAAGCCTACAGCAAAATAAACTCACATCAAGAAACAAGAGTTCAAATAAATAATCTTATCTTTCACCTTAAAGAACTAGAAAAGTACAAAGTCAAAGTCAGTAGAAGGAAAGGATAATAAGAATTAGAGCCAAATTAGAAATCAAAGGTTATCCAAAACATGAATGATTTCAAGAGCTGATTCTTAAAAAATAAATAAAGTAAATAAACCTCTATTGAGACTAAAAGGAGAAAAAAATGAAGAAAATTCAAATATATTAGATCAGGAATGAGTCACGGGATGTGTCTCATAAATTCAGAGGATCATAAGTAATTACTGTGCACATTTGTATGTAAGTTGAACAACCTAGAAGAACTAAAAAAATTCTTACAAATATACAGTCACTTGAGTCTAAATCAGGTATATTTGGAAAACCTGAAATTGAAACAGTAATCAACAGTGTCCTAGTAAAATCTAGAACTGGTGGTTTAGCTGTTGATTTCTACCAAACTTTCAAAGATAAGCTAATGCCCATCCTCTCAAGTTCTTTCAAAAACTTGAGAATGACAGAACACTTGCAAATACATTTTATGAGGCCACTACCTTTACACCCAAAGCTGAAAAAGATACCAAAATAAAACTACAGACCAAATTCTCTGGTGACCATAGATTTATGGTCACAAACATAGCAAAACATTCAAAAATCAATCAATGTAATTCACCACATCAATAAAAGATACAATCATATGATCTGAAATTTCAATACAAGCCAATAGAGTACTTAACAAGACTAAGCATTCATTTATGATAAAATCCCTCAAAAAACTGGAGATAGAAGATACATCAATATAATTAAGGCTGCATTTGACAAACTCACAGCTAACATTCTCAACACCAAAACAAAGTGTTTCCACTTAGATCTGGTATTAAAACAAGGATGTGTAATTTCACCACTACTATTCAATACTATATTGAGAATCATCACTAGAGAAATTAGGCAAGAGAAGACTACAAAAGGACTCCAAATTGGGAAACAGAAGAAAAACTATCATTATTTGCAAATGACATGATAGTATACATAGAAAATCCTAAAGACTCTACTTAAAGAAAAAAATTCATTAAAACAAATAAATTCAACAAAGCGGCAGTTTACAAAATCAATACACAAATCACCTGCCTTCCTATATGTAAAGAATAAACTAAAGAAAATAACCTATTTATAACTTCACTGAAAAGAATAAAATATATAGGAGTAAACAAAAAAGACAAAGTATACAAAGAAAGCTATAAGATGTTGTTAAAAGAAACAGAAGAAGACACAAAGAAATGGGAAGACAGTCCCAATTTGTGGGCTGGAAGAATTAGACCTAAAATGGCCATCTTAACCAGAGCAACACAGACTCCCTATCAATTTCAATGGTATTGTTTAAAATATAGAACAAACATAACTGCAGTGTATATGGAACCAAGATTGAGAAACCCAAAATAAACTCACATCTGTATTTTCAGTTAATATATGACAAAGGAACCCAAAGGAGTTTAAAGGAACCCGAAGGAAAGAGTATGGTGCTGGGAAAACTGGACAGTCATGGGCAAAGTAAGCCCATTATACACACAAAAATTAACTGAAAATGAATAAAAATCTTGAATACCTAAAAACTAAAACACATATAGAAAAAAATAAAGGCAAAACACTCCATATACAGGCCACAGTGATATCTCTATGGATTCATATCTAACAACAAGCAGAACAAAAGATAATATAAACAACTGCGAAAACATCAAATTAAAAATCTTCTGCACAGTGAAATAAGTTATCACTAAAACAGTAAGACATGCTATTGAAAGAAAATGTTCTCATATGATCTATCTGATGATATCCAACATTTACAAAGAATTCCTACAGTTCAAAAACAAAAAAGAGTTCAGCCAAAAAATGGGCAGAAGAGCTAAACAGGCATTTCTCCAAAGGTGACATACAGATGGCCAACAGGCACATGACAAAATGCTTATCATCACTTATTGTCAGGCAAATGCAAATCTAACCCACAATGAGATGCCATCTCACACCTGTGTAAATGGGCCATAAACAAAAAGATCATAAACTACAGGGGTTGGCAAGGATGTGGAGAAAAAGAAAACTTTTTACACTGTTGTGGGGATGTAGACTGGTCCAGCCCTTAAAGAAAACAATATGGAGTATTTTCAAAAAAGTAAAAATGAATACACTACATGACCCAGCAATTCCACTCCTAACTACCTGAAGAATGCAAATACACTAATTCAAAGGGATATAAGAACCACAATGTTCACTGCAGTATTATCTAATAGTAGTCAAGTAATGCAGTCAATCTAAGCACACAAAGAAAAGCAGATTAGGAAGATGTGGTATATTTACACAATGGAATCCTACTCAGTTTTTAAAAAGATAAACTCCCCCATTTTCAACAAAATGGATGAAAGTGGAGGGAATTATGCTAAATAAGTCAGAAAAGAAAAATGATAGATGGTTTCACTTATATGTGAAATATACAGAAGAAATGAAACAAAAGGTCAGACAAATCCAAATCAATAATATACACTAGAAATCTGTACCAGAGGGGAAGGGAAGGAGAGTGCAAAATGGGGAGGAGAACAATGGGCTAAAGTGGTTGGTGGATATTTTGGTGGTGTTTGTTGTGTATCACTGAAGGTGGTGATTCTATACCTGCAAATTACAAATAGTGTGGTAAATCAATATTACCTTAATGAACATTAAAACCCATAAAAATAAAAAATAAAAGGTCTCAAATTTCTGAACCTTTGCACTTAAACACTAGAATGAAAACAAATGTAAGCAAAAGAAAAAAATCAGTAGAATCAATAAAGTTAAGAAACAAAAAAGTCAAAGAAACTTTATTTGAAAAGATCAATAAAATTTAGAGTCCTCTAACCAGTTAAATAAAGAAAAACAAAACTCAAATTATAGGTATCAGGAGATGAATTAAGCATAGCCACATTCATGAAAATGGATGAGCTTCTGTGATACAAAGTTCTATATTTGATGGGGTAAAGAGTTATTTGTATAAAAACTAGAAAATATGAAGTTAAATACCATATTTGGATCATATATAAATGTGTAAAAGTATACAGAAAAACATTAGAATGATAATCACAAAAAGCAGGAATTTGGTTACTTAACAGAGAAGGAGGATGATAAAATTTGCAAGAAACAGAGATTTTCAAAAGTACTAGCAACATTTTGTTTCTTAAGTTGGGTGAGTATTTTTTTATTGTTATTAGCTAAACCATAGAAAATGTCTGTTTTCTAATTATTTAAATAATAAATTTTTTATAGTGAAATTCCTTAACAGGTACTAGCAACTTTAAAGAAAACCTTCAAAATATATCTAATTAAAGCAATGATAAACTTGCTGTAGAAATTTTCTCCTTTTCTAGCTATATTATAAACATCTGCTACAAATAGTTTGACAGAACAGCATAGACCTTAAAAGATGCTTCCCTTTCCTGCAAAAAGAGCTACAGTATAATAGCTAAACAATACACCAATGAAATATGCCACAAATGTTAAAATCTCTAAGCTGCATGAGACTCAATGCTGGCGAGATTCTTTATTCAGAATCTCTGTATAGGGCTTATTTTTATTTCCCCCAACCCAAACCACCCACTCAATAGGAAAAATAGGAGAAAAAGAAATCAAACATTTGAACAGGAGATTGAACCTTAAGTTTTTAGTTTAGCTGTAAAACTACAAGAAAAAAGAAATGTTGAAATGTCCCAAATGACTTGATTTTTATAAATAATTGTTTTTCAAGAAAATCTGAGAAGTGAGACATGCTCATTTCCCTACAACTGTGTAAGTACATCCTGCTAAACAATCTGATCACTGAATTAGACAAGAGAAATTACTGATAAATATTTTATCAAAAAAATGTTCCTTCAGCAAAGAACTCAAAGAGAAGTTGTACAGAACTACCCTTCACCTTCAGAGTGTAGTGCCATTTCAGCACTTAGGAAATGGTAAAAGCAAAAAGGCAAAATTGTAAGAAATAAAAACATATTTTTTTAAACAATACACTGCCAATTGAAAGAACCAGCATGATAACATGGAAATAACAGTAAATTATGATCCAAATCAACCCCAATTTGCTGGGTTCATTTTTTGAAAAAAAATGTATATTTACACTACAGTTATCACAGGAATGAAGTAGGCAACTGATATAGGCTAAGAGAGTCCACCAATGACAATAGTGTCACATATCCAGGAGGTAACACTGCTGGGCATGGGATGCCTCCAATTGTGTTGGTACTAATTCTATTTCACTGAGTATAGTAGGTTATCATGTCTTGTTTAAAGAGTAATTTTTGAACAGTACTTGGGAAATGTTATGGATAGGGAAGAAATGAGTGTACTGATTCCTCTGTCATTCGGTTGGAAACCTCTACCAAAAGAGGTTTATTTATAAGACAAGCACTGTCTTACAAGATTTGTCTTATAATACTTGACTTACAAACCTTCATGACCGCACTCGATTGAACAGGTTATCATAATTTCACCAAATTCAAGTCCATTTACTTTACTATAAAGTTTAGTAATGTCTGATTAATAAAGCCTATTAAGCTTTTATTTATACATAATTTATATCAAGGAAATTATCTACAGAATGGATGTTTGCCTTCACCAGTTTCATGATCATTTACATAGATAATCTGATGTTCATTACAAGGTCCACAAAACTGCTAATGGGCTGTGTGCCTGGCCAGGCTAGGAAGATGGCAGCAGGACAGAGGGTGAAGGGTGTCTTGCTCCTTGGTTGGGAAGTCCCTGTTCAAGGACCAGGAGGAAAAGCAGCACCTGCTGCAATGATCACCCATGTTAACATACTTATGAGGCAGCATGTGTAAGAAACAAGCTTAAAAGCCTAACAAAAAGGCACTTAGGCTACAAAATGTTCACCAAAGAACAAACAGAAACTAAGAATAAAACCTTCTATGAGGCTACTATAGAACACATCAAGTATTTTCTTACTAATCTCAAAAGGAGAACTTCCTTTTGATCAAAACATCCATCCCTCCGGAACGGTGGGTCTTCTGGATTCCCAGGAGAAAGATATGATTCTGTATGAATTCAGAGGTGATTCTAAATGATGCCAACGTTAACCAATTTAGTCATTTACTTTTGTTGCTTGTCATCGTAACTCACTGCTGCTATTTTTTATCACCACATCATCAAGATTTTGACAAACTGGCCTGGTGTTACCCTGAGCACTCATTTATTTCTGTCTTGATTTATTTGTTATGGGGTCATTGTTTAATAAGACTGTTTAAAACTAAGCACATTTAAAAGAAGATAAATATATTTACATTCTAGCAAAAGCATTGTGACCCAGCACTTTACTGGAGTACCTAGCTACAGTTGGGAAACTCCAGTCACAAGGCAGAGTTGCAAAGAATAAGGACACCACAGAATCCTCAGAAATACTGTTTTGGTTACAGCACATGAAGTTAACTAGTCAGCCCTTTATTGCCATGTCAAATAAGATAGTTCAAATCAACAATGTTAACAGTGCTTTTAAATCTTTTATGAGGATCACCTAGACACCAACTCTAATACACACCAAAATAACCAAGAAACATGACTTTAAATTGCTATCCTGTGTCTGTGAACTATTCTGCCATGATGCCACTTGGTGTGTCTGTCTGCATTGAACTATGCAATCCTCACCACCAATTGTAAGCATAGGTTCACCAATCTGCACAGGCTCTTTATTGATCTTAGCAGTCATGCAGACACACCAGGCAGGGCAAGGCACAACAGGACCAGGTGAGCCCCCAGTCCCTCAACCCCCCGGGAATCTTCATGCTCTTTCTCTAGGTTCTCTTGTGCTCTCTAACATGCTTGTATCCTCTGTGCCCTTTTATCACTCTCTCTCCTAGGCTCAGGTGTGCACACTTACACATACGCACACCCACTGGGCCACACAATCATGGGGAAGATGAAATAGCCCAGGTCCTGATTATACACACTAATGAAAGAAAAAGCCTGAGTAACTCACTTACTTCACAATCTGCCTACCTCTATCTTCCTCAGCTATGTCTTGCTTGCAAAGATGAAATTCCCCTTATTTCCATTATGTTCAAAAACACTCCAGAACATATAATTTCCTGGTAAAAGTCTGCAGATTAATCACTGTGAGAGGAGCTAAACCTTTTAGTCTCCCTATGAAAAGATACGTCATAGAAGGGCAACTTTCACATACCTTTGTAGTTGTCAAATATTAAGAGATAGATGTACTAATATTTCCATTGTGTTCTGCAGGATAACTTTGTGTATATGCGTAAGTATGCATTTCTCATCATACATACCTTAAATTCAACAATGGAAAAAATTAACTAAATCCAATCATAACCATGAAAAGAGTTTGCTCTGCAGCTCCATGGCACAAATTCCTACAGATTCTGGGCACACATGGTGCACAGCTGTTCACTAAATCTGGCCCTTGGGGTTCAGGATGAAAGAAAACACAATTAGAGGTGAAATAAGCAGGTGTTTTCCTTTGTTTGTTTGCTTTCATTATTTGAGTGGGAAGAGCAAGATAACTTCTTATATGGCAAAGTACACAGAAGAATTTCAAACTCTTCATCTAATTGCTTTGTTTCTTAATGGCAAAGTAACAGTGTTATTTCTGGAAATAATTCACCTCCATGCCAATGGAATACAAAAACTGTGTTTTTAAATTGTCTTTGTTGGCTTGTGCTAACATTAAAATACATTTGTAACACTGAATCCAATTCTGATCTGTCCCTTAAATGGACATAACATAAGCATTAATACAGAACTTCCTCTAGCCCACCTTTTATACAGATAACTCTCATTTTCTCATCTCCCCTATCAAAAATAAATTTCTTGAGGTCAGGAATGATATTATTCATTTGTGTCCCAAACACAGATCTTGCATAAATATTTATGGAATGATTTGCATCCCGCAGACACACCAAAGTACCAGTGGAATGAATCAATTCTGAGTCCCTGAGGGAAATACTCTGAGAACAAGATCTTTTTGCAATCATGATATTTGAGACAAGTGTAGTCTATTTATACAAGTAACACATTTCACTTGCTACTAGTAATTTAGTGGAAGGAAACAAGGTAGACATTTCATGAAACATCCTCATGTTTCTAAACTAGAGAGGTCACAAGATGAGGAATTTTTTTTTCTTCCTCCCACTTATTCCTATTATATTGCTGACACAAGTTATATAATTTTAGAGCATTGGGGATCCTACAGACACATAAAATGAAGACATACTACAATGTTTGTGTGTATACACAAGACTATGTACTGTGGTCTATTCCAGTTTAAAGGATATCAGCATGAAGGATATTCGCATTACTGAGAAATTTTCAGACAGAAGAGTTAAATGAAAAACATCCTGTGCCTGAGTTCTATAATGAGGAAGTCGGTGCTAGACTAAGTACATGCTTGATTTGCCTGTATGTGTCCCATCCTTTTTGTTCTCCCCATTAGTGTTTTTGCAGTCAAAAATTTTTATACTATGAGTTGTTAAAAAATTAACATATATTTTTGTTTTATTCCTTTTAACCTTGATGCTATAATTAAGTGCTTAAGCCTATTCTGAGATAAAGTTGCACTTTTTAGATTCTCTCTAACACCATACTCAAAGTTTTGTGTATTTTCAAGATCTCATTTTGGATGTTAAGAGTTCCTATCAAGATTTCTTGTGTAAGGTAAGTGTTAGATAATCAAATTTCAAAGGAACTCACTAAGATTTTACCTCTCTATATATCTGAAGGATAACTTTGCTAACACAGTATCCTTATCTGGTAGTTTTTATCTTTCAATATTTTGAACATGTTCTACTCTCTACTGATCTATACAATTTTTGCTGAAATATTTGATAACCCAGGCTTTCTTACCAACTTTTTTTTTTTCTTGATCACTGACTTGACAATCTTACTATTATGTGTCTTGGTGTAGGTCTTATCACACTGACATAATTTGGTATTCTATTAGCCTTATGAATATGTACATTCAATTCTTTCCTCAAGTTTGATTGAGAAAAGGAAAAGACAAGCAAATGCTCATATCTGAATCATAGAAATAGTTATGCTAGAAAGGCTAAATTACTAATTTTCAAATAAAAAAAGACTGCCATTAAAGTTTTATCTTGGATAAAGTTTAGAATTATTAAGTAGTTTCAATAGCTAGGTGGTAAATAAAGACATAGGTAAATAAAGACAATGCAGCTATCCCTTTTGTTGTACTTAATCAGTAGTGTTTTCACCAATGGTTAACTGTACTTTTGCTATTATAGGTAGAATGCTCTAAATCGTCAATATGCAGCCCCAATATCATGAAATAATCTGTGGGAATACTTAAGGCAGAAGGACACAACTTGTGATGTTCATACATCACGTTCTGATAGTGCTGTAACATGGGGCAATTATGATTGCAAGAGAGATTTAGTCTCTTACAATTAGAGCTGCCCCCAGACTTCACTATTATCTAACCATTATAAACTCATCATAAACAAAACTCACTTCCCTTTTACTAATTTGATAAAAGGTCCCCATTTTTGCAGAGATGGTAATTCCCACTCCCAACATATATTCTGTTAACATTAAAACATAAAAAATGGTCACCTATGGTATTAGTTCTTTGTTTTCAGAATTTTTCACCCTCAGAAGTTCTTGAATATTCTCACTACTAACTGAACTATAGACAAGGATAGAGTCTCAAAGAGTGATTTTCCTCTATTTTATAGTCTACTTTTCATACTACATTAAAAACAATTATTTTTTGGAAAATGATCCATTCATTTCCACACAAGACCTTGTAGATATGTTCAGGGTGGTTCCTATCTTTCTATAGCTACTGCCTTTTCCAAAAATAATTTCTTGTAAAAGTAATGAATTTAAACTCAGACTACAAGAGAACAAAAGACTCATATCTAGTCAGTCACTTAACCATTTTATTTTTCACAGCTGCCATTAGAAAAAGGAGGAGACAAAAAAAATGTGCAGACATAATATACAAGTAACATAATTGACTAGATTTTCTTATCAACAGCTTTGTGGGTCTAAAAGGGAATATGGTGAAAGTATTTACTAGGAAATAGTCTGTGTTTATCAGTGAATTGCTATAAGCACAGATATATAAGTCAGTATTTAAGTCTATTTTCTCTTCTCCAGTCCTTTATCCATGTATTCTACTTTACACATTCTTCCCTACTCTGAAAAGTCTACTAAGTCACAATGGCCATTCTAAATATCACTCATTAGGAAAGCCACATGCCAGAATAAGTATGTCAAATTATTCCTTTTACTGTGTTCCAAAAGCAACTTTTATACTTTGCATTATAATGTATATTCCATGCCCCATTTACACATCTTCCCATCACCATCATTAGGGACAAGGACATAATATGACACAAAGTAGATACACATTTATAGTAAACTGATATGTGACACAAAGTAGATACACATTTATAGTAAACTGATAAGACTATATGATCTCATACACAGAAAAAATATCAGAAATCATATGACAGAGAAAAAGTAGTATCTTTTAATGGATAGTATGTGGTAAATAAAATGTTTAGTGAAAGTTTGGGAAATGTTCTGACATGATATCAGGTAAAAAAGACATAAAGTTAAATTGCATAGGATTTTTATTTCAAATACAAATAAAGTGCATATTTTGAAAACAGGATGGAAGAAAATATGCCAAAGCATTAATCACTGCTTTCAAGTTCATAGAATGATCAAATATATTTAACTCCTTCAGGGACAGGAAGACCCTGCATGTACCAAGTAGTTAGCAGGTAACATTCTAATGTACAAAAGAAGACTATAATGGAATTCGCACAATGAACAGCAATCAGTAAAGGAGACAACAGAAAAGTCGTATGATAATTAGAATTGGACTTCATTTAGATAAAAGATCTAAATGTGAGAGGCAAAAAATGTTAAAACAAAAATTACAATATAATAAAATACTAATAAACATGAATGAACTAATAAAGATTTCTTAGGATTCATAAAACACATGCTTTTTTAAAAAAAAGACAAATTTGACTTTAACAGAGAACACCACAGGCATCACTGACTTGGGGAAGATAATTGTAACATCTAAAACCAATAATGGATTCATGTCTATATATGGGGAGCATTCACTCATCAGGAAGAAATCAAGGAAATTCTATAGCTAGACAAAATACAATAAACAAATCCGTGAAAAGAAAACCTGAACAGCTAACAATAAATGAGTAGACGCTCTAATTCACTACTTACCAGAGAAATGTGAGTTTCAAAATGAGATGCCAATTAATACAATTAGATACATAAAAAATTTTCAAGCGGTAAATGCCCAGTGTTGCAAAACTAATAGAAAAAATAGAGATCTTGTGTGCTGCTACTACATCTTGCCCAAAACAATATGGTAGTATTTAGTTGTATAGACTATTTGTCCTAAGAACCAACAATTCCAAGTCTAACTAGCTATCACAGATGAATTCTTACTCATAGTTCCATTTGTCCCTACAAAAAGTTGGTTGTTTACATTAATAAAATTTAGGTTGCAGAAAATGGAGACTGAGTATACACAAGCATTTAAGTTACAATGTAAAACACTGACATATTTCACTTACCCAACAGGAAATATATGTATGAGAATAAACTGGGAAAAAAACTTAATACATTTTAATTTTGAAAGAACTAATATTTGCAGAACATACTAATTCAGTTTACTGTTAATTTAGACTCTAATTAACTGATCTCTATTTTATTCAATTGGTTACATATTAATGATACACATTATCTTTTATGATATTTTTATATGAATATTATAGTTTAATATTTTAGGAGACTTCTTTTACTCAAAATAATATATAGTGATATATATAAATCACCCACTTAATACTTATATATGAAACATAAGTTAAATAAATGAGAAAGAAGAAAAAAATCATCCAATGTCCTCTTTGGAATTGCTGATGGTCATCATCTGAATAGCTTTTCTGTATTTATAAAATGTCTCAATCTCAAGAGCTCCACTTTCCCAGCAGAGGAGTCTGAATACAAAACCCAGTCTTCGTAGCACTCAGGTAGGTAACTTGGACTTACACTACGTCATAGAGTTGATCAACAGCACGAAACCACAACTGTGTGTAAAGGGTCCTCTCCAGCCCCTGAAGGTTTTGGGCAGCACCAGGGGATCTAGACTTCAGCTACAGGAGCACCTAGAAGCTACTCTTACTTCCACTGGTAGTTCAGCGCCCCATGAAAATGATTATTTCATTAATGCAGCATTAATGAATCAATTTCCTCTAGGACACCATAGGACAATAGTAGCAAGTAATGATTTAGTCACCATGTCAGGGGGGATAGGTCATTTACTTGTCTGATTCTCCAGGTATCCCAATATTTCTGTGAACTCCCTAACCTCTCAAAACTCCATCTCTACTCAACCAACTTGATTCAGTTCAGACCATGCTGATGTATCGCCCACATAACATCATACATGGAGGCACAATGATGAAAGCTCTAATTAAATCACCTGGGTAATCACTTGGTTGAAACTGCCCACTGGAGGCCATGCTTGACGGACCTGGTGGCCGCTGCCACAGGACAATGCAAAAGATATGAGCTCAATACCATCATATGAAGTTCATAATAACTGAGCTGGACAGCTTTAAAACAATGGAAAAGTGTTAGGTTTTCTCCTCAGAGCAAGGCTGAAAATCCACAGACTTTCTGTAACACTGGAAAAAGGTGATCCATAACCAGAACAAGGGTGCCATTGTTAAAAATAAAAGTAAAAATTTACCTCCAAGATTTCTTATTGTCCTAACAAAAATCACTGAGCTTAAAGTTTAGATGGAAATTAGGGCAACAATCACAAACAGTGATGCCCCAAACACTGGACTAGAGGCATACAGGAAATGAAGGTGGGTCATGGTACCCCACCACCTGAATCCACTGAGGAGCCCTTGACACAAAGCAGTACATTCTCTCCTGACTTACAGGGCTACTCTTAATTTTACTGGGCTACTCTTCATTTACTCAAAGAAAAAGTTCCCTTATGGATTGCTCCTGAAATAGCTGTTTTATAGGGGAAGGAAAATTTTCCTCAGACTCCAAGACTGCAACCTGCCCTGCAACCAGAATCAAGTCACCATGTTCCAGAGAGAGGCGTTTGGGAATGTGAACCCAACAGGGAAAAGCATCAACATGGGAAGAAGTATATGAGTACTTATTTTAACATCAAAAAATGAGACAATGTCTAGAAATAGCTTCTGGGAGTCCTAGGCCAAGAAAAAAACTAACAAATTTAAATTGAGAATTTATCAATATGAGCTTACTTATCAAAGACTCTGAGTTTGATGTATTGGCTCGAGCAGCTGGAGTGGTTCTAATTTTGTGTTTACTTGGTTGACTGAACCTTGTTCTCAAGAAAACTGTACTAAATGAAGTTAAAATGTCAGAAAAGTCTTCGTGCGATATATATTGGAATAAGTCAAAAGAATTGGGAAAATAGGAATGCTGGTTAATATATATTATGATTTACTTACTACCCATCCTAAATTCCACAAGAGAACCAAGAGGGAACTTAATCAGGAGGTGTAAAATATATTAGTTGAGGGAAATGACAACATCTTTGAGAATTTTCACACTGTCTGTGATAATGCCATGGGTGACATGGGGACCATGGTTTCCCTAGGATGAGCAGATTGCGGGACAGTATAAGATCAAAACCACCCAGAGCAAAGAGGAGTAACACATGGTTAGAGGACCAGTTGGATATCCTGAGTGGTAGTGACCTCTGGTGTCAGATAACTGATATCGGATTAAGACCAGGCTTCGAAATTTCTCCACCATCTCCACCTATGTGATTCTAAAAACTTCAGGGTCTGGGAAAGACAAGTGACAGAGATGCTGAAACATAGAGCCCATCACATAATACTTAAGTCTGAGTTAGTCTACCAACTTAGAAACCTTCAAATGAAGGGAAAACTAGCTACTTGAAGTATATTCCATAAATTCTCCTAATTTTCCCCAAGGGGACATGAGGTCACTGAAAATAGTAGGAAAGAATATGGAGAAACCTCTAAAGTGCTAGATTCCTATCTAAATATTGCCTTACAGGTATACCAGATAGGCCTGGAGAATTATAGAGATTAGTCCTACCACAAAATGCTTGAAAGTTTCTGAGGCAAGGACTTCTATATATAACCATTTAACTCCAAGATACAGATACCCAAAAACAGAACTTGGGAAGATTCAGTTGGTTGTCTTTTGGAATGGGAATGCTATTACCATTAATATATTACATTAATATTTTACCATATGATTACCATACAAACCATTATATGAAAAGAAAAAAAGAGCATTCACAGCATTCATAGACCCAAAAGATAACCAACAGAATTGAACAGAAACACCCTATTATCAGGTATCTAGAAACCTGTATGTCTTAAAGGCAGGCAACCTCATCAGGTGACTAACCCAAAGGAAGCTATAGGCCTAGGTGTAGTCTCTTTGCTAAAGTAAGTCAATCCAATTCCTAGCATGTGGCATGCAACTACAGCTCTGTAAATTCTTTTTCTACCACCTAACAAAGAATACTAAAATAGAGAAAAAAATTTTAAAAAACTTAGCAGGGACAGCAGTAACTTGCACTATTCTACTTCAAAGGAGGACAACTCTCAAACAGTAAAATAATCTACATGGTCTTGTCTCTGTACCACAGAACAGGTTACTGTCCCACTGTACTGACAGTCTAACACTGATGCAATCTAGAACAGGAAACATCTGGGAAACTGTATAGCATTATAAGTAGTATATCACAAAGAATCTGATCAATTCCATGAACACAGATGCCCAAAATATCAGTCAAGATCCTCAGCTTCCCATGAGTGGAGGCATGTCACGATAATGCCCTAAATAGCAACAGGTTTGTCAGGGTTCTGAAAGCAATACACCTTTGTGAGCCACACCACCCCCCAGTTCCTGTCCCCCCACCTCCATCCCACCTCCAGTCCAGCTGGCTGAAGACCACTGCACTTATTGCAATCTTCTAACATAATGGGCAATGGCCATAAAGAGAACAAGAGATACAAAACCCCACCAGTGAGGACTTGAAAACACCTATCTGGAAGATCAGAGTTATCTCTGCAATAACTAGAGGATCAGATATGAAGAATGAAGAGACTGTTCCTGATGGAGAAAGATACTGGTAGGAAACAAAGACAACAGCACCTATTCACCTAGAGTTTCATGTGGACAGAAGCCACCTTTCTCAATGGCCAAATTAAGCAACTTACAGAAACTTAGAGATACCCGATGCCCTTCATAGAACTAACTGTTCTCATTACCTGTTTCTGGTCAGAATCAGTTTCTGTGGTTTTCAATCAGGACACAGTGATTCAAGGTCACAGAGGGAAACAATAGAGCTGGAAGGCTTTGAGGAGACATTAATAAAAGGTGGTAACGATGAACTCCAGGACAAGCCACCAGGAGTCCCCTCAGCCTGAAGGACAAGGATAGGGAGCGGACACTGGAACCCAGACAGTGCAGCCACAAGAGAGCCCCACTCAGAGGGAGCTGGGTACCAATATGAGGCAAACTGGTAGCTCAGAACAAGCTAAGTACCAGCGTGAGCTGGTAGCACAGTAACTGAACAAATACCTAATGCCACTCTCCTCCCACCTTCCAATTTCCTGTCAGTGTGTCCCATTGACTGAACATAACCAAAGCCCAGAGGGTAAGACTGGTTATTGATGAGAGGCATAGAGGCCGTCCTCCAGGAGAGAGTAGGCTGATATAAGAATGGAGAGTAAATTTGGAGGAGATAAAAAAAAAAAATCTAGCATACTCCAATAGCTATGTCTTGTCATTAATCACATTAGCACATTGCAAGGCTTATATGCACATGGGTATTAAGGTTAAGGGGTTACAATACTGTAGACTGTTACCTAAATTTAAAAAAAAAGTCACAATCTACAACACTATTCAATGTCAGAGATTTAACAGCGTAAAAGGAACGTAAGAAGTAAAAGAAGCAGAAAATGGTTCTGATGGGTTCTAAATGAGTATTTAAGGTTGGGAAATACTTTGGAGCGTTCACTCCTGTTTCTTCTTTCTCTACAGAATGTCTTCCTGCTTCAGTTAATAGCCTCTACATCCTCATAGATCAGGAAGTAAAATTTAAGAATTTCAGAATCAAATTAGTTTCCTAAAATCTGTATAGAATCAAGCAAAAGAAAAATTATAAATCATCCTTGATTCTTTTTCCTTACCATCTCAAATCTAATCCATCAACATGTCTTGATGTTTTCACCTATAAAATACATCCCATGTATCTATCCTTTTATCCCATATTTACCACTCCCACTGCAATCTATCACCATTGTTCACATAATTCTTTTAAATGACGAAGTCAAAATTCTCTTTGACCTTAAACTACTTCTCTAATTTTTTCCTAACTGCAATCACCATAATCCAAAAACCATCATGCTGCTTGTTTATCGTCTGTTCCCTCAAAAGATGGTATGTCCATGAGTGATGAGTTGACTATTTTTAGATGTTCTCCAGAACCTAGTGAGTATCTAACAGAGTAGGTGCTCAATCAATATTTGACAAATGAATAAATTAATCCTAAAGCACTAGACACTGGATTTACAAATAAAGTCTCTATATTTGAAAGATGTGAACATTACACTTTTGCACATGTTCTGTGTAGGTATTACTGAGGAGGGAGGGAACACATAAGAGCGACTTCTTTTTTCTTCCTCCTTCAAGGTCAGGGATTGACTTTATTGCTGTTCAATTTGTGCATCATTTTCAAAAAGGAAATAATTCTACCAAATACTATCCTAATATAAAGAGGGCATTATTTACTTTTTAAGAGGTTAAATGACAATATTCTTTTTGTTTTGACATTCTGTCCAACAGCTATTTTGGCTTTGAGTGTTACAATAGCAAGAATTTGAAAGATCAAATTAATTATCTAAAATCTTTATTACAGTTTGACAGAAAATGAATGGTTAGACATTTCTACCAAAACAAAATTGAAAGGTTCAATAAAAAAATTTTTTACCAGTTTACTAACTGTCCTCTTTTAAGGCATTAAAGAAACTGGAAAATTGCCTTCCAGATCAGAAGGAACTCAAAAACTATGCAGTATCAAAGTCAGTGGAGTTACAATTAAATAGAGATATGTTGGTGTATATATATACATACATACATATATGTAATGTAAACAAAAACATGAGGACACTAAAAAGGAGGCAATACCACTTTTGTTCAGAAAACTTAGAACGGTTACACCCACACCGAGCCCTCAAGTCCTGGATGTAAGCAGGAGGACAGGCACAGAACATCTTAGCATTCTGCAGTTTGGAGCTTACCATGGTAAACAGTCTTTGACAGATGTTGGCAGATCATCTTTGTTTAGGTACAAGAGTGACAGGATTACAAAAGGCCAATGGCACAGGAGAGCAGAAACAGATAGATTGGTTGAAAGATGACTGCCATTTGCAGAGAGTGAAAGAAAACCAGAGCACAGCTCACCAAACTCTGTGAGGGGACAGTGAAACAAAAGGTAAGTTTTGCCTCTGCTGTTCAGATCACACAGTATAAGAGCCAGAAAATACTTTTCTTCTTCTCCTATTGCCAGAAGATGATTTTATTTTATTTTATTGGTGATGTCTTTAAGGTAAATGAAACCCAGTGAGGAAAAATAGAAAAGTTATTTTAAATTTGCCTTCTGGGTTCATTTTTCTTTCATATGAGGAAATCACAATGAACAAAGAACTTCACGGAAAACACTACTTTAAGGTATCTCATATGCAGCACATGTAGTCTCCAATTTGCATTGTACTATGGAAAAATGATGCCAAAAATAAAAGGGATTAAGTGATAAACTCAGCTCACTTCTTCATTCCTTTAGTAAAGAACAAGTCAAATCCAAGTTCTCTCACCAGTTAGAAAATCCCTCTGTACACCTTGTCCCTAGGAAATCTCTGGTGACAAGGTTTTGGCCTTGTGACATTCACTGCCACTATTTGGTTATACCTGTTTCAATGCAAGTTATTTTTCCTTTTTAAACTCTTCCCTACCTGACCCTTTTTCCCTATAACACAAACCTGAAATCCTCTCATTCATCATTAATCCACAGTCCTACACATTCCAACTTTCTTTAGCAGCTTTGCTCTTTAAGTACCTGATCTCTATGTGGACTTTTGAGTGATGCCTGAATGAATCATATATTATGATTCCTTTATACAACATGCTAAACATACAAAACCCTCCTGAATATAGGTAGTAGTATATCTAAAAAGTAAAAGTTACTAGAAATATACAGAATGAGTAGAAACATCAAAGCATTTGGGTTAAGCATTTTTTGTTATCATTACTCTCAGATAATCTGTCATATAAAGTCAGTACTAAGTCGCCATCTGGTGGCCAAAACTTTTAACTTAAATTCTAAGGAATCTCCTTACATTTCAACTTATCTTCCTAAGAGTGAATTACAAAAGACAGAATGAATTATCCTGAAAATCATGCATAAAATCACTTAATTAACAATAAGATTATATACTTGATAACAAAAATTAAAGTCATACTTTAAAAATAAGACCCAGCATTCTTTAGAGCCAACCTCACCGGGGTAGGGAGGAGGGGTATGGAGCATGGATGGTCTGCATAGAGCTTAGAAAGCCCTATTGAAACCAGGTGGAAAAAAAAAGACTTTTTGACTTAAAATTTGAACACCTATGCCTGCTTCTCCCTAGGAAGCAGGCTCCAAACAGTTAATTAGCATCTTCACTGTTTACCTATTATTGGTATGCAAAAATCACCTACTAGCTTCTTTCAGTTCTCTCCCCCTCAGACCTAAAAAAAGGAAAAACGTAGAAACACAGCTTAAACTTTAGACATTTGCCTCAATTTACCCTCTTTTAAACTTCCGTGCATTCTTTACACCATCCCTAGCCTTCTCACCAAAATCCCAAGTCAAAACAAGACTCTTCAGAGTGCAGACTAATTTATTACTAAACAAAGTGATTACCTAATTACTACAAAAGGAAACATGTAAGTAAAACTCTAAATTACTTTAACAATGTCCAAAACCTTTCTCAACATTGTCCAAAGTCCTTTCCCCAGATTGTCTAAAAATCCTCAGTTTCTCAGTCCTGATCATCTCACCAACATCAGTCAGAGTTCATCTCCACATGTTCAAAGACATCTTCCTTTGGCATGTTCCAATTCTTCCATGCTGTCTTCTCCTTGTCCTCCTCCAGGTAGTAGAAAAAAGCTCCACAGTATCGGAACCAGCAAAGTTCACTTTCTTTTCAGGTCTGACTTTCACACAGCCTCTCTCAAACACTAGTCAAACTCAGCAAAACAAACTCCAACACGGAGTTCAAATCTCCAAAGTTCTTTAACAGACACGCTCCTAGCCTGGACCAGTCAAAGGATACAGGCCGCAGGCCAACCTCACAAGGCTCACATCTTCATCCCACAAAGTGGCAGAATCCAAAACCTGAATACCTTTATTTGTTCCAACCCTCTGTATATATCCTCCTTTCTGTTTTCCCGCCTTCCAGGAACAGCTCCTGAATTACCACATTACAAAGAAAAAATCTGTTTTACTTCTTCCTCCCCCTTGTATCTTTCTGAAATTCTAATCAGACCATTTTCATATTTTAGCATATCTTTCTTAAAATTCACAATCTTAAAAAGGAGACAACGATACCCAGGGGGGTAGGTGCCCCCATTCACTATCACAGTCAGAAAATGCATTTATTGTTATTCATTATTCAGCAAATATTTATTGGGCACATATTACACATCAATAACTGCCCTAAGGGCAGGGGCTACAGTAAACCAAACAATTTTCAATTTGTGAACAATATCATGAAATTATGTAGAATAAGAGAACAGAAAGTCATAGAGAAAAAGAGTATGTTACTCAGGGGGAGTAGGTGATCGAAGTGAGAGAGGCAGCAGGGGGCAGATGATACAGGTCTGCAAAACTGCATGAGGACAGAATTTTATCCAAAATGTGAGAATTCCTTGGATGCTTTGGACATGGTCAGATTTCAGTTTTTATAGGTTTACTAAAACAGTTACATGGAGAATAAATTGAGTATGTGGAGGGGTGGAGAGTGGGAGGGGGAAAGGACAGCAGGAATATATAAGAAAATGTTCTCCTAGCATTATTTGTGGAGGAGGAAAGGGCAGATGAGGGACAGGCAAAGGGATACACATACAAGGAGAGATGCATAGTTAGAGATGAAAGTAGGGACAGATGGAAACAGATATTGATAGGGGTGCTACCCACCCCTCATTGTGTCTTATTTAAGATTGCAGATTTTAAGAACAGATATGCTAAAATGTAAAAATGACCTTAATCAAAAAAAATTTTTTAAAAAGATGAAAGGGGAGGAAGAAGTAAAATGGTCCAGGTATAGTTTCTGGAAGGCGGGAAATCAGGGTATACAAAGAGTGTGGAAACAGAGACTCCAAGATGGAGATCTGATAAGGAGGTCAGATAGAGAGATTTACAGTGGAGAGAGATTTAAATTTTGATTTGGGATTGGCCATTTTGTAAGATGGTGATGTGAGCTATGTGAGCTTGGCCATGTGTGGCCAAGGCCTGGGGCTGCCTCTGACAGGCCCAGGCTAGCCACATGTGTGCTAAAGGCAGTTAAAAAGTTTGCAGATTTAAACTCCATGTTGGAGTTTGTTTTGCTGAGTTGACTTGTGTCTGGAAGAGGCCATGCAAAAGATAGGCCTAAAGAAAAAAGTAAACTTGGTTGGGTCCAGCACCATAAAGTTTTTTTTAACAACCTGGAGTACAAGGAGAAGAGAGCATGGAGGAACTGAAGCACGCCAAAGGAGCACGCCAAAAAAAAAAATGTCTTTAAACATGTGGAGAGGAACTCTGACTGGCTGACATTGGTGACATGATCAGGATTGAGTACTGAGGATTTTGGGGCAATCTGGAAAAGGACTTTAGACAATGTTAAAAAAGGTTTTGAACAATGTTAAAGTAATCTGAGTTTTACTTACATGTTTCTTTTGCAGTAATTAAAAAATCACTGTTAAAAATAAATTAGTCTGCATTGATAGTCTTGCTTTGACTTGAAATTTTGGTTGAGAAGGCTGGGGATGGTAGAAAGAGTTTAAAGAGTAAAGTGAGACAAACTAGTGTAAAGTTTAAACTGTGTTTCTAAGTTTTTCTTTTTAGGTCTGAAAGAGGGAAAGAAAGCAGACAAGTTGGTAGCTAAATTTTGCATACCAATAAAAGATTAACAGTAAAAATGCTAATAAACAGTTTGTAGCCTGCTTCATAGAGATAAGCAGGCAGATAGGTGTGTCTAGTTAAAAGTAATTGCTAATGGCCTGCTTGTAGAGAAAAGCAGGCCTGTATGTGTTTAAGTCAAGGCAAAAAGTCTTTTCTTGTTACCCGATTTCAATATGACTGTAAAGGATTTCAAGAGAATCTCCAGATGAGAATAGCACTAGGTCTTAAATAAGCCAAATTGTAACTCTAGAAATAACAAGGAATCCAACTAATAGCTAACATAACCTTGAAGAACAAAGGTGGATAAACTTTTACACAAACTACTAAGATCTATTATTATAAAGCTAGACTGGTTAAGTTAACCTGGTATTGGAAACAAAAAGAACTGATGGATGGAGAACAGTCAAGAACAAGTCATACATGTGCAGAAATTTAACTGTACTTTACCGCAATGCAATAAAAGATAAGCTATTTAGTAAATTGTACTGGTCAACTGGATGTCCACATCCATAATAGGCCTCTTGGCAATTACCCCACAGCTGACAAAAAAACTTATTTCAGATCCAATCGTTGAAAGCAGTTCAATGAATTTTTTAAGATAAAATTAGATTATCTTTGATAGCAGTATAGTAAAATATTTCCTAAATAGGATACAAAACTGGTAATTTTATCATCTAAAGAAAGAACCGTTGAACTGATAGAAATTATCTAGAACATATAGAAATCAAACAACATGATTGGTAATTTAAAAACGTTCTTGAATGAGAACATCTAACTTGCATCCGAAGTTCCCAAATGAAGAATGGAGCAAATAATGGAAGAGTACAGCAAGACTTCTCAATTTATGAAGGACACCAAATTACACATTCAAGAACACCAATGAATCTAGAGGACAAACAATATCCAAAATCAGTAAGATAAGTACCCAATGCAAAGGGGTACTTGAAAGAAAGATACATGAATCTTACCAAGGAGTGACATAATGGCCAGTTAAGTCAAAGGTCAAATTTGAAATAAATGTCATTAAAACTACAATGGGACCATCACCACACTGAGTTGGGTTTTATTGCCACTACGTCAGAAAAGTTGGGGTCAGGTGACTGAATGTCTAAAATGAGACTTGAGAAGGTAAATACACTGAGGGTTGCAAGAGGTAGGTTTCTCACTGTAGAGAAGTACAAATACAAAAAAGGGGAAAACTAGAGTTGGAGTTCAGTATAAACATGTCTTTTGATCTAATTGTGGAAATTTAATTGTAGGTGTAGATATATATGACGTATATATACACTCATATGTATGCAAGTGTATAAAACACATTTTAAAAGTCTTAAATTCTACAAAACTGATCTAGCTGGGTTCCCTAAAACACATTTTTTATATTTAAATATATAAAACTGCACCCTGAGAGGATGTAGGAGTAAGAGATCAAGACATCCAGTATAAATGAGAACACAGCAAAGCTCAGATTGATAGGGGGTGCTACACCCCCTGGGTGTCATTACCCAATTTCAAGATCTCAGTTTATAATTATCATTTTTCACTAAAAGGCAGCAGGGATCCTTGGAGAAATGGCTCATTCCAAGAAAGGTGCCCTAAAAAGGGCTCGAAGAA
The DNA here is from genome assembly GCA_004024945.1 of Uropsilus gracilis. NCBI lineage: Eukaryota > Metazoa > Chordata > Mammalia > Eulipotyphla > Talpidae > Uropsilus > Uropsilus gracilis. The sequence continues at coordinate 36,588 of PVHY01013244.1, forward strand.
TCATGCAAACATACCAAAATTGAAAAATCACCTTCACTGGTTTCATGTCAATCCTATGACAATTTAAGGATCAAAATGCGTAATGGTACTAATGGGCTTTAACCTATTAAAAAGAAATTCATGAGCAATAACTGATGTAATAAGAATAAGTGCATAATTAAACTTGTGTATGAAGAAAGATTGACAGACTTAGAAAATCATTATTTGGCAAACATTACAGCAACATTTTATCAGACAAGTAACATCAGGATCCAAAATTAGCTAGTGCACATTTGATGAATAAAAGATTATACAGCCTCACAAAATAGTTTTTAAAGGCTCATTAATCAATAAGCATAAAATGTTTACATATAAATCTAGAAAATCATCCCAGGAAAATGACAGACATCATCATCATCATCCTCAAAACAGGACAATGTTATGGGCCACCTAATATAAGCAGAAAAGAACAGAACATAATTTCATAAAATCTGTGCCAAATGCATACCCAGTATCCAATCATGAGGAGATTATCCAACCCAAATTGAGAGTCATTCTGCAACAACTGGCCTGTGTTCTTCAAAAGCTCAGCCTTGAATGTCAAGAAACCTGAGAAACTGTTGCAGAGTAAAGGAAATTAAGATATTCAACTTTTAAGGGAAATATATCACTTAGATTGAATCCAAGATCAAGATTTAGAAAAGGGCAGTTATAATGATCACTGCTAGGATAACTGGCATAATGTGAACAGGAGACTGTGGACTGGAGAAAAGGACTGGATATCTGGATAGACAGAATTCTATGCTTGATTTGATACAGTGAGTATCCTTGTTTACAGAAAATACAAAATGAAATTTTTAGAGAGACCATATATAAATGATTCTCAAATAGTTAAAGAAGTTACATATACAAAATATATATAAATATATACAATATATATATACACTATATATAAATATACAATATATAAAAAATATATAGACATGCATATTTTCACTCTACATACAATACACACACATATATATTTTATACACACGTTTTACAAGTAAATAAAAATCAAAGGGAGAGATAAGTTCAATAGGGTGAACTAGAAAATCTGGGTGAAGAGTTAAAAATAATTTTAATTGCATTTCTCTAATATTAAAATTATTTCAAAATAAAAAGCTAAAATACTAAGATTCATTTTACACCCCAATCAGAGTAAATACCACAAAACATTAAGTCTTGGTGAGGATACAGAGAACTGACAACTTTCATAAACCTCAGTATGGGCATAATTTTGAAAATCTGCAAAATAGTCTTAACAACTAATAAACTTGCACATGACATATATCCTATAACTTGGCAGTTATTACCCGAGGAATACATCCTACACACATACTCTTGCACATGTGCACCAGAAACACAGGGGAAAAAAAAAACAAAAACCTGAAATCTGCAGAAGTGAGGCTACCAGAATCAAAAGGTAGAAGGGTAGAAGCAGAGTGGGGTTCAGTCTCAAAGAACTCTAATGAGAGATTACTGGTGGTGCTTTGATGGAAGATGCAGTGTGATAACTTACACTTTCAGAGATCTGAACTATACCCTTAAAACTATCGTGTCATAATTTAACATTAAAACAATATAATTTTTTAAATGTTATCACGTCATTATTTCTAAAACACCAAAACAGTAAATACAAAAGTTCATCAAACAGGAATATTGAAAATGAATAAGGTATCAAATGCATCAAAGTGTATGAATCTGAAAATGTAGTGACCAATATCTCAGAATACATAAGACAATGTTAGATGTATGTCTATATAGATACAAACAAGGATGGTAAAAGAATTTTTTTTACAATTAATAATAAAATTTAGAAGAACAACTTTATTTTGGAGAGGAGGGCACCAAGAGGCTTCCAAAATAATGATCTATCTCTTGGTCTTGAAAGGTAACATTCATTCATTATATTAGTTATTTAGATGCTTTGCGTAATAAAACATACTTTTTTAAATGTTCTACTTTTAACAATTTACATATGTACCATATAAGACCACAGCTGAGTTTTATCTAATTTAACCAAGCAGGATTTAATTCAGGCACATAAAGATGATTCAAAAAAAAAAAAAAATCAATATACATCATTGTTGATTTATCAAATTACATCAACAAATTAAAGATTGAATAAATAAATGCTGACATGATACTGATTACTATTCAACAGCTTTTCCTAAGTAGAAGGAAACTAAATGTTAAAAAAAATTGCGTAATAAAATAAGACAATAAAAACCATCTAATATTTTAAACACAAATGCTTTTCAATTTAGATAAATAAGCAGAATGGTATTTCAGTTAATATTAACCATCACTTTCTTAAATTTACCACTTGTTCTAAGAAGATAAAATAAATGTAAATAATATATTAAAAGTTATTTTGTTTCTGACATTATTTACAAAGAAGTGAAAAATTAGCAATAAAATAAAATATGCACTCACACAAAAATAACCGCAAAAGATTCTCTTTAATCCAGCAAAAAGCACCTGGAAGCAATAAAGATAAAGTACAACCAGTAGTAAGCAGCAGTTCAGGTTGATTTGGAGCAAATCCCATGGTAGAAAACAAGCTGAAAAAAACATTTGGTTGAAGTTATCAGAAAACCAAAGCAGTAAAATTTGTGAGTCCAGAGTCCAAAAAAGCAGAAAAGATTACAAAGTAGAACTGGTAATTGGAATGACTTTACACAGAAAGGCCAGTCAATTATCAAGAGCTCTGACAGAGTCTAAATATTGAGCAAATGTTGAGCACTTTCATGGGCTGAAACATACTGAAGCTCAGTGTACAGAGGCTGAGGCCCAGAAAGCACCCAAGATTTTCAGTTATGACTCAGGAAGTCACACTTAATAAGAATGAACTGGCTAAGAATGAACCCTCAAAACAATAATGGCCTACCTTCAAAACACCTCAGTACTTGACTAGATTATAGTGATCTGTGACTGGCTTCACTACCTACCAGAAGCAAATCATTTGAAAAAGGTAACATCTATAATTTCCATATACAATATTATAATGTTCTGTAGCAAATCAAAAGTAAACAAGAAAACAACACTGACTGATAAGCAAAAGAAAAAAAGAAACAAAAAAGACTCAGGCAAATCTAAAAATGTTATTAGATATAAATTACAGAATAAGTATTATATATACACACCTAAAGAATTAGAAAAAGAAGAATATAAGTAGAAAATAGGAAACTGAAAAAAAAGGTAAAAACCATAAAACTGAAAATGCAGTACAATATTTAAGAACTCAAAATACAGAGATATTAGATGGAACGTAACTAAAGAAGGAATTAGTGAAGCAGAACATATTTCAGTGGAAAGTATGTAGATAAAACACTGGAAGCAGCAGGTAACCACCGCGCCATCTCGCCTCACCCTGTCACCAGCCAGTGCGCATCGGCCGGGCGTTCTCTGGCACGCCTCTTGGGCACGCCCCCGAAGCCCTCCACTGGCTCGCGAACCAGGTAACACCTCGCCATCTCGCTTCACCCCGTCACCAGCCAGTGCGCATCGGCTGGGCATTCTCCAGCACGCCTCTCGGGCATGCCCCCCGAAGCCCTCCACTGGCTCGTGAACCAGGTAACCACTGCGCCATCTCGCCTCACCCCGTCACTAGCCAGTGCGCATTGGCCGGGTGTTCTCCGGCATGCCTCTCACGCCCCCCGAAGCCCTCCACCGGCTCGCGAATCAGGTAACCACCGCGCCATCTCGCCTCACCCCATCACCAGCCAGTGCGCATCAGCCAGGCGTTCTCCGGCATGCCTCTTGGGCACGCCCCCTGAAGCCCGCCACCCACTCGCTAACCAGGTATCACATCACCTTGTACCACTTCGGCAGCGGCGCCGGCTCTGATAAAGATTATCAACAAAATTTCAGCAATACACAAAAACACTGAATTTCATTCATAGGAAAAAAAATTATTTGTGGGCAAATATAAACAGTAAACAAATCAAAACTGGGAAACTAATGACAGCAGGCACACACACAGGAATAAAAACAATTCAATATTGAATATTATCAAAGTAATTCAAATACAAGAATAAAAAGCTCAGAAACTCGACACCACCACAACTCAAACACAAACCGGAAAAGTCGTAAGCTGCCTTCTGGAGAAACTTGGAATTGTGGTTTGCATATCCGAGGATTCCACATACAAAAGGCCTCCTGGAGAGACTCAAATTTAGCAGTCCATTGACTCCTTAAGTAGTAGACTGCAGAATATCAGGGCTGACATCTTAGTCCAAAAGAGCAGGTGCGGCTGAGCAACAGCAGCTCAGACAAGGAAAAGACTACTTCCCCCAAACAACCCACAGAAACAAGAAGCAATTTAGACGGTAAAACAGAATAAACACAACCTCGTACTGGACAACATGCCAACTAATACCCGAGCATCCGTCACTCAATACATAGAACAAGTCCGAAGAGAAAACACGGGAAGGAAGAAAAACACAAACACACAAGCAAGCCCCAAGGGAAGCAATTCCTCACCAAAGGACAAACAATCTCTTGAAAACAATAAGGAGGATAACGAAGAATGGGATAATATGACAGATAAAGAATTCAGACACATCATGATAAAAACACTAAATGACATAAGAGAAGTAGAAAAATACAAGAACGAATGCAGCAAAATGAACATTACAATTGTCGAACAGAAGATTGAAACACTAAATAAAAAACTAAAGGAGGTACAGTTTATAAGAGGAGCAATAGAAGATATCAAAAATGCAGAGAAAAGCCATGAAAGCAGACTAGAAGAAATTGAAGAACGAATCAGCACACTAGAGGACACAGAAATAGAACAAAAAAAGAAAAAGAGAGAAAAACAAAGTAAGAAGACAGCAGAAAAAATCAGAGATATATCAGATACTTTAAAGAAAGGAAATATAAGAATAATCGGAACCCCAGAAGGAGAAGAGAAAGACACAGGAAATGAAAGTCTTTTTAAAGCAATAATGGAAGAGAACTTCCCCAATCTGAAAAACGAAATGAAAACAGATGTACAGGAAGCAAAAAGAACACCAAACTACTTTAATGAAAAAAAAACTACAGCCAGGCACATTATTGTAAAACTTCCAAGAACCCAAGACAAAGAAAAAATAATGAGAATGACTAGAGAGAAAAAACAGATAACCTACAAAGGAAAACCCATTAGGCTGACATCAGACTTCTCAGAAGAGACTCTCTAAGCAAGAAGAGAATGGAGCCACATCTTCAAAAAACTCCAAGACAAAAAGTGCCAGCCTAGAATTCTCTACCCTGCAAAGTTGTCCTTCCTGTATGAAGGAAAAATTAGAACCTTCTCAGACAAACAAAGTCTCCAAAAATTTGCTACCACCAAACCCCCACTCCAAGAAATATTGGAAGAAGCTTCAGGACCAAAACT
>PVHY01013245.1:0-41910 GCA_004024945.1 Uropsilus gracilis
TGGTTAAGAGACTTAGAGATCAGACCTGAAACCATAGCATACATAGAGGAAAACTTGGGCAAAACTCTCCATGAACTACAGTTCAGAAATCCATTTCTGGAAACATCCACAGACGGCAAAAAAATGAAGGAAAACATAAACAGATGGGACTACATCAAACTGAAAAGCTTCTGTACAGCAAAAGAGACAAAAGAAAAAACTAAAAGATGCCCAACTGAATGGGAAAAAAATCTTTGCGCTCCACATGAGTGATAAGGGTTTAATAACGAAGATCCACAAGGAACTCACACAACTAAACAAAAGCAAAACAAAAAGCCCAATCAAAAAATGGGGAGAAGAACTAAAAAGACACTTCTCCAAAGAGGAAATACAAATGGCCAAGAGGTACTCGAGGCTTTGAACACCATCCATGCGTTACTTTGCAGTTCTGGGGTTCGAAAGTCTGACAGAGTGTCAGGAGGCTGAGGTAGAGGTGTCAGCAGGCCTGTGCTCCTTCTGGACGCTCCAGGGGACAAGACACTTCCTAGCCTTTACCAGCTTCCAGAGACCATCTGGCACCTTGGCTACTGCCTCTGCCTTGACCCTCAGAGTTCCTCTCTTACTCCAACACTTGTCTCTCTTTCTCTGACACAGACCCTCTTGATGACACCCTGCTCACCCACAATCCAGGACCACCTCACACCTCAAGGTACTTAACCACATCCAGTCTCTTTTGCCCATCAAGTGACACATTCACAGCTCCTGGAAACTAGAAAATGAACATTTGGGAGCCACCATTCTGCCTGTATGATCTATGGAGTCTACTTCTGGGTCTGTGAGATGCAGGGACTTCTCGTGCTCACTCAATAGTGCATCGATAGCGTGTCACTGTCACTGAAGGTTTTGGGACCACAAAAAGGACACAGCACCCAGAGGGAACATCAGAGACCAGAAGTGTAGCCTGGCCGTTTACATCCTAAAAAGAGTATGCAGTGAAAGGAAGTGAAAAGTAGAATAAAGTACACACTACGTGGTCCTTACATTAATTTAAAACTAAACACTCACATATAAAACGGCAAAACCAGGTTGCATGACTAAGCAAAGAAACTGAGCTTTCATATTGATGGCGGACTGTGGGAGAGAAGGACATTCCACTCACACACGTATAAATGGAGCCTTCGTTGTGCCACACTTGGGTGTAACCTGCTAATTTCAACCTTAGTTTAGTCCAGTTTCATGTCTTTGGCCCATCAAGCAACTGGGTTGGATGGGCTAGAGCCATGAGGTGGATGAAAAGAAAACTGAGGGACCTGCTTGCCCGCCTCAGCCTGATGTGTTGGATGATCTGTAATGGGGTGCTTGCCACTCTCTTATCTGTCTGGTTGCCTCTCTCATGTAGGTTTGGGCCCCACAAGGGCAGGAATTCATCTTGCTCTCCTTTATTTCTGACATGTAGGCAACTCCTGATTCACAATGGGTCCCATAAAGGTGTTTAGTTCAATTAAACAGTGAACAAGGGGGAAACAAGACATCTGGAGAGGGTTGTCTCATCTGAACTGACACACAGGGAAACTGCCGAGGACACCTGAATGGGTCTTAAAACATGCTGAATCATAAAGCCTGTTTCTTTCAGATGAGCAAAGGAAAGGGGTTCCAAGGAGAAAGGAGTTCTATTCTGCCTCTAAGTCCTCAGGATAAGACTCAAAAAGAAAAAGGAAAAAAGTGGTCATCAGAATGGAAAGGCAGAATTGATAATGGTAGAAGGGAAAGAAACCCCAAGGTGGGGAAAGGTTCGTAGAGCAGCATCAAGTCACATCAAATGCAGGGGGCCAGCCGCAGGGTGGAGTGCTGAGCCAGCAGACAGGGAGAGGGGATCCAGATATTTCACAAGGCAGCAGTAGATTCTGGGATGCTGTATGAGACTGACATTTTTCTGGTTCATGACTCCAGAACTGATCATTAACATGATGGCTCTGCACACTTAAGAAATCAAGGGATGCTCGTGAGTGGCCTGCACAAGTTCATTAAAATGGAGTTGCACCTGAGTGACCTGGTTCCCTTCATAGATGTTAAATGGTGAAATGCAGGCCTCTGAGAGAGCTTTTCACCTGAATTTTAGCAAAGAAATAAGTATGCTCTCATTCTTAGTGGCTTTCAGGACAAGGGGATGTCACTTCAAGTGGCTTCCTGGTAACGACTTCATACTCAAATGGTATTGATTTGTGGAATGGTGCCAATCTTGATGTTTCTGGACTAATAGATTACCTATGTTGTTAAAAACAGTTCACACAAGTCAAATTTCTTTCACATGATAGGAGCTATCCTTGGCAATACACATGGAATTAGCCATTTTCTCCTTTCATCACCTCCAGGGAGAAAGTCATTTTTCTACTTTGCATATGAGGGTAGTGAGGGAGACAGATGAAATAGCTTCTACTGTGGCAACCAGCAACTGACTCCAGAGAGTAAGCTCACCCAGAGTGCTTTTCTGCTAAAGAATTTTTTGTACTAGAGCTAGGCAGTGCAGCCATCGAAATGGGACCCAGGGAAGCAAGAGCCTCTGTAGAGATGCCACAAATATTCCCTTTGTCTTACTCCTCGACAACCTCACATTTCTCACCCAAATGCAACTCACACTTGCAGTTGTTCTGCCTGGTTCTTTTCTCTACAGCAGCAGTGATGGAGTCTGTTTAGGGCCCTCGGTCCTGACCTGCACCTAGTCAATACCGCTGGTGTTTGGTTTTGTGATTCAACCTCACCCCATGCTATTACTACTTATACCTCCTGTTCAAAATCCTTGTGTGCAGAGTGTGAGAAAGAGAAAGAAAGGAGCTTATAGCTGAGTCCAGCACTGTGGGACTTCCTGAGCCAGAGGGTTAATGCCTTAAACACCTGAAGAGATTCCCCTCCCAAGTAAATCCTCCTCTGAGCAAAGCAATCACTGCAAACAAGGTTAATGGCCATGCACAATCAATTGCTGCAAGACTGGGATTTGGATGATACTTCCCTGTGCAAATAGAATCTGGAAGAGGTAGCACCTAAGGGCACTGACAGTTATGAGGAAATAATCCCACTGACTTAAATGTCTGGGCTTTTTACATTTCACTCTTATCTAAACAGAGTGATCGGGTCCACACTGTATTATGACTGAGAAGAAACCATTTGGATCCAGGGTGAAATGTGAGATGGGTTTATATCAGGATACCATTCGGTTGTCCAGTCACTCTGAGTATCTTCCGGGGGAAACCTGGTAGATTAAGTGACTTCCAGGATTGGGAGTCACGGGCCTGAGGTCTTGGATCAGATCATGCTCTTCTATGCACATGCCGGACAGCCTAAATTCCTCTGCCTTGCAGTCCTTGTTTTTTTTTGTTTTTGTTTTTGTTTTTTTGAGACTAGGTCTCGCTATTTTTGCCCATGGAACCGCAGGTTCACGTTGCCCAGGGTACTATGGACTCAAGCAATCCCCAGCCTCAGCTTCCCAGGTAGCTGGGATTACAGGCATGTGCCACCACGCCCAGCTATTTTTTCCCTGAGAGGGACTCGAACCGCAATCTCTAGCCCCAGCCGCTTCATAGGCTGAACCTTATAGGCACGAGCCACCATGCTCGGCTCAGTCCTTTATTTTGAATGAACAGGTGACATACCCCACAAAGCTGTAGTGAAGATTGTGTTTGTCTCCACTAATCCTAAAACAAGGATAGAAGTGCAAGTTCTTTGTTAGGAAAGTAAAGGGGGCACTTCTATGGGAACAGGAATGAGGTAAGGAGTTTGGACTGCAACCAACAAGTTTGCTATTAAATTAACTCTCAGCACAGGGAAACTGGAGCTGCATCTCCCTGAGAACTTCAGCACTGTCACATGGAGTGGGGAGGGAATTGGGGTGTTTGTGTGCTCATTCTTCTGGTCTTTGGCTGAGGGCTACTCCTAGGGTGTGCCCTTCTCTGGAAATAAAGGTGACTGAAAGCTCTGGAGTGGTAAGGAGTGGAATGCCAGTGGCGGTGGTGGTGGGGTGATGGTGCAATTATCTGCTGCAAACTGTGACAGCTACTCAGCATGAAAGCTTCTGTCACTGGTGTGTGCATCTCTGAACTTAGTGAGTTCTGTGCTTAATCTGGACACAGGGAGTAAGGGCATGCTCTTGTGATAATTTCTTTGAAATATGCAAGGCAGAACAGAATTTACAGGGAGCCATGAAGAGTTCTAGGATAGGGAACTAGTGAGGGGCGCTGGGAAGTACAAATTGGAATTTAACCAGTTATGCAAGTGTGGTACCAACTTTCTCCCCCACACAGGTAAGGTTTGATCAAATCTTTAGAGATATGCAGTCAGTAACCAGGGAATATTAGGAAATGCCAGAGGAAGGCAGGTGATTCAATTACTGAAATTTTGAAGTAGGAGAGGCCTGGGCTCAGCAAACTATGGCCCTAGGGCAAAACTAGCCCAATGCCTATTAGTGGCAGTAAAATTGTATTGAAACAGCTATATTCATTCTTTTATGTCTTGCTGAGGGAGGTTTCCCCTATGCAGTGTCACAGGTGAGTAACCTCAAGAGAAACCATTGCCCACAGTACCTCCTGGACTCAGGAAAAGTTTGCTGACCTCTGATTTACAGAAGGACTTAAAGCTGGATTCTAATGCATTTTCAATGATCAATAATGTTTTTTACTACCTGATGCACTTTCATGTAAGAACCCACTTATGAAAAGCCTCCCAAGAACAAAAAAGGCAAAAAAGAAAAGAAAAATGACAATGCCATGTGACAGGCTTTGTAATAAAAGGATGTACCAAAGGTGTGTTGAGCTGCTAAGAAGAAATAATTAGTTCTGCCTAGAGTGTAGAGATGGCTTCATAGAAGAAGAGATGGGTCTTGGAGTCAAAGTCCATTTGCAGGTTAATGCAAGGAGATAGAATTAATCTGGGTAGAGAGTAGGATGTGTTCAAGGGCATAGAGAAATCAGAGAGTAAAAGTATTCAGGAGAGATTCAGTCTACCTCTCTTGTGACTCCCAGCAGCTGTCAAGGCATGAGTGTTGCCTCCCTGGAGAATTGCCACAACTCCCCTCACCTCCACTAACAGGTTTAAAAAAAATTCAAGAGTTAGTAAGCAAGAACAAGCAGTAACCTGGATCACTGAATATGAGGATTGCTCAGAAGATAAATTCTTCAGTTAAAGGCTTTAAGAAAAGGAAGTGGAAGCTGGCAGATAAGTGAAGCAATAAGGTTTGAAGTATTAGGATCCTTGGGTATGAAAACCACATATTTGATCTCAAATGGTTGACATGAGAATAGATAACAGTGTAGCCAATTCTAACCCCATAGCATAAAACAAGGATCCACAGTCCCCACTGACTTTTAAACATTGGAATAAGAAAATACATGGGGAAGAAAGGAAAGCAATTCTTCCAATTGGAATGTAAACGAATAAATGTAGAAGAGATCATGAAATCAGAAAATCACCATTCAATAATCACAATGATAACATTTTGGGAAAAGATAATCAATGAGGACTAGAAACAGTGAGAGAAGGTATGAAAAGAAACAAGATATTTGTGAGTCTGCGCACATCTTCTTATAAGATAATTATAAAAAAAAGAGAGACAAAATGTCAAGTTTCTATAAAAGAGACTTGACAGATACCACTTAATTAAGAGTAGAGCTCATGACAAGTCCAGTCATACTGGTAGGTGGGGCTACCCTCAATGATGATATAAGCCAGGGTCCACAAGAATGGAAGAGAGAGTGCTCCAACCCCAAGGAATGAATTCCTTGAAGAAAGAAATTCCTCTGAAGAAAGAAAGAAGGACCAGCAGCAGACCTCGAAAGAAGAAAGAAGAAAAGAAGATGCATCCAGGAGCCAACCTCTGAGGAAGAAAGAGAAGCTGAAGAACTCTGTCAGAGACTGGGCTTCTGACACTTTCTCTGACATCACCAGAAAGGAACACCAAAGGCCCTAAGCCTGGTATCTCAAAGAGCTATTTGTTAGGTTAGAGTAGTCCAACAACTCACAAAGAACTGTTAACACATGGTGTCTCCGGGTGACCAATAGTATCCATCACTACTGATTCGTGTAGCCCAGCAATCCTGATGACCTGGGGTGACCATCACTACTGGCCAGTGCTGTCCAGCTCTGTGGGCAGGTAACCAGTACTCTGTCCTTTAGAGGACACTATCTGGATAAGACAGCTGGCCACTTGGGGCTACAGTAAACATTTTGTTTCCCATGTTTGCAAAATAAACCCTGTGGTTTTTGTGCCTAGAGCCTGAGGTATCTTGCAATTATGTGTGTGGGTGAGAACACAGTGATGTGTCTTCTATTAGGCACTGTCCTTTGATCAGCTGCAGTTCCATTGTATAGGTATTGCATAGCAATAGCCCTTGGTTTTGGCTTTTGACTTTGCCTTTTGGGGCTTTGTGGTGGCTTTTGAGAGATTGGAAGGGTTGGCCCTTCTAGCCATTTTCTTATCCTCCTACCCAGTCCTATTTCTGAGACTCAGACCAATCTGAACTGAAATCTGGATTGAATAACTGTGTGACCTTGAATACGTTAGCCTATATGAACCTCAATTTTCCCATTAATGAAATGGGAAGACTAGTACTCACTTCTCAAGGTCAGGAACTATGTATGAAGACCACATAGTTCAGGATGTTCCTGAGCCTGCCTCCCAAGAAGCTCTGTCAACCTTGACTGGTCAATTTGAAAAACATTGCAAATTTCAGGTTTTCCCTGTACACTTGAATATACTTTTAGCAGTTCCAACTTTCTCTTTAAATACTAGCTCATAGAAAAATTGATGGATACTGCTATAATCAAACCAAAAGTCCAATAATTTCCTCTCTCCCAACATGGCTTCTTGTTTTCCTCAAGTTGAGAAGAACATTCTCTTGACTAACCTGATTTTCCAGACCTTTAGAAGAGCTTGTGGGGAAGGAAGATAGATAAGAATGAGAACATAGGAGCAGTTTTGGCTGAGAGTGGAAGTGGACTGGAAGAAATGGCCGAGAAGACTGGAAGCAGCCTTTTGTGGGTTATACTTCTAACATTCTTGAAGAGAAGGATGAAGAGTGACTTTCATTTATTTTTGAACTGTTGGACCATGTCTTCTTTGATAGCACATGATGATGACAAAAGTTGTATCATTTGCCTTAGGTCCAGGTGAGCTGATATTCTTGGAAAACGATCAAGAAGGATTTCTTTTCCCTGTCAGCTAACTGATCCCACTACCTTGGTCTCCTTTAACGCACTGGAAATTGGTACTGTCATATCCAAACCAGGACAACCACAAAGCAGAACAAAACTAGCACCAGGCATTTGGGGAGGAATGGATTAGGGATTAGGTAAAAGTTGGGTAGAAAATAGTATTTTAAAGCTGTATGAAGTGTAGGTTATTATGTTTTATATTGTAAAATGCATGTCTTTTAAATTACACTGGCTAACCCTGACCTCCATTAACCCTTAAAGCTTAACATACATTTTCTTTCTCTATGAAGAAGTGATATAAGTAGATCTTTCAAGTGGGTAAAGTGATGTTGATAGAAGTCACTCCCTTACATTCACTTGGTGGATGGAAGAAAGTCAGAGCACTTATTAATATGAAAGTCCATGTGACTCTTACCAATATGGGCCATTATCTTCTCTCTCTCTTTACTTCCACTGGAGGGCTTAACAGGATAAGCTACTATCAGCTTTTAAGATGGCTACCTGCTGTCACTGTGTCCCCAGTCCTTATCACAAAAGTACATTGGTGGTGTTCTGAGATTGCCTTATACTTGATATTTTCCTTTTCAGCTTAGTAAGCCCTTTGGGGTCCTTCAAGATAAAGCCATTTCACAAATGTAGTTGTATTACAGAATAAAATACTTTATAGGGGACTTCAAGAAAATTACATTAGTCTATGCCTCTTTCTTCCTGGCGCTCTACCATTCAGATTGTTTCCTAAGTACAGAGCAGGCCCATGATGGGTTTATTAGATCTCAGCCATCTCCATTTCTTTTCCTCTTTGTCATGGGCTTCCTTTCCAGCATTTTGAGGATTACACAGTGCAAACTGAGAGGCAGAGTACTGTGCACACAAAGTCACTCACAAGGTCTCAAAGCCCGCAGCTCCAGTGGGTGCTGCCTGCTCCCTGTGTGAGCAGAGAAGAGTCAGGACTCCCACAAAGCAGCCACTGATGCTGCCTGGCCTCTTACAACTGTGACAAGAGCTGGGAGTTCCTGTTCTTGCACAGGCTTTTCAGCAGGCTTGCTGTTGCTCTGGTGGGAGAGGGACTCCTAGGGACTTAGAAGCGAGGTGGGCAAAGCCTGGTTCCCAGGGCCTCTCACCTAAAGGGGCTGGGATTTGCATGCATTATGTCAGTATACGCAAAGCACTAAGCCTAACTCAGGGATCTCTGAGCTGCAGACACTGTTCTGGGGGCGGAGGATTTGGTGTGTAAACAGGAATCAGACATGGGCTCTGTGCCCATGGAGTTTACCTTGTAACAGGGAGTTGAGGTTTAAATCTACCATCACAGAATTTATTATGCAATCCAGTTGGAATTAGAGATTAAAGGAAGACAGAGTATGAGAGAACATAAGAGAACAGACTCAACTAAACTGAGTTTGAGAGGCTGTGAACTGGGGAGACCAGGAGGGGAGAGGAGGGTGAGAGGTGCTGAGACTGAGTCACAGAGGGATGATGAGGACACGATGAACTCAGTTTTGAAGACGGGGGTGGGAAGGAGCTGACCAGAGACCCTGTGTGGAGGATCCTGTCGAGACTAGATCTTTGTGGCAAAGTGGAGCAGTTGTGATTTTAAGCAGAAGGGGTCACGAGAAAGATGTAGACAGGGTCAGGCAGATGACATACAGATGTACAGAGAGCCAGGTAAATAGATAACACAATAACCTGTTGCAATTGTTTTTCCAGTCAATTTGTTTTAAGTCAAGAATATAAGCATCCTACTCAAAGGTAGTATATTGGTTTTTAAAAAAAAAACCATATATATATATATGAAAAGGAATATATATATATGAAAAGGAATATATATATATATATATATATATGTATATATGAAAAGGAAAAGAAAGAAGGGGTCATGAGTTGGTGGGATCTCAGTGCCCAGCTCAATATTGTGTTATAGGGCTGTGGCTGGCTGCCAGGGAGGAATGGCCTGGATGTGCATGGAGAACACTGAAGATTATTTCAGTATTGAAACAAAAGGTGATGTCACTTTGCCTATGATGACGATGGGACTAGAAGGCTACTCACTGAGAGTCCTGTTGGCTCAGTGTTGAGGCCTGGGGACACAGGAAAGACAAAGCTCATCTAGAAGTGAACTCACCCCCCACCCCACAGGAGCTGTATGGAAGGTGGAAGCTGAGGTTGCTGAACTGCCCATGTGACTAGAGGTCATGTGTTTAGTGGAGCCCCAAGGCTGGCTTTCCAGAGAGTTCTGGAGCATTTTGAATTTCCTGGACTTTTGAGAGGCTGTTATACTTACTTCTCTGAAACTAGCCTTGCTTTTTTCTTTCCTTTCTTCTTCTTTTGATAATTTTATACTTTTTTCCAGCTACTTTTTTACTGTAACATAGCTGTCTCACCTAGGCTGCTGACAAGGATAAAGATCAAGAAGTTTTATATTTAATTAAAGAAATAATGAAGCATTTTCCTCAATTATTATTTTGTTTACTGATCATTTAGTTGAATTTGATTGGTTCATTTAGGATCCTGGTTCCAGCTATAAAAGGGAAAAATCAAGCTCCTACTTAGAACAGGGGACACTCAGGTTAGGCCCAGCTTGGGAGGATTCATGGGAACCAAGGCTAGAGCTGGCCTTGCTTTGGGGGAGGGAGGAACCACACAACCCTAGCTGCCTGCATTGGCCAAAGTATTCAGTCCTAGCAAAGCCACCTTGCCTGCTAGCCTCTGGGTCCCCCAGGGGTCCAGTCACACTGTCATTCCTCCTGCATTGCTTTTTTTAATTTTGCAAACTAACATAGGCCTCTATTGTGGCTGTAACAAATTACCACAAATATGTGGCAAAGAAGAACAGCAGTTGATTTGCTCATGTTTGGAGGTCAGAAGTTCAAAGTCCGAGTAAGGGCAGGGTCATATTCCCTATAAAGGTCCTAGGGAGGGGCCTTTCTGCCTCTTCCAGCTCCAGAGCTCCAGTAGGTCTTGGCTGGTATGTGCTCAGGGCTCACATCACCTGTTCCCATTTGTCTCTTTCTCTGTCTTAACATAACTCTTCTGTAGCACTTGGATTTAAGGTCCACTTGGATAAGTCAGAATTAGTTTGCGAGCCTTAGCATAATCACATCTGTAAAGACATTTTTTTTCTAATAAACTAAGCATTTGCAGGGTGCTTCCTGGGATTTGACCTGGGTACCTCTTGGAGGATCACCTTCCGTCCTACCTCAGTATCCGTACTATTTAACCATGAACTTATGCCCAGTAGAGGGTGATTCTTGGTGGTTCTGGTCTCTACTGGGAAATCTGACAAGCACGTCAAATGGCACACAGAATTCTCCTCTCCCTGTATTTCCTCCTGCCAAAGCTCTGCTATTCTCAAGACAGGACCAAGCTGTCTTGAGCATCAAGCTGTTCCAGCCCAGAGTATGGGAATCCCCTCAAATCCCCTCCTTGCAATCTCCACGAGACACTCTAAAATAAATGTCAACCAAAACTTCAGTGCATGCCTCTTCCTATTTCTTTTCTCCACCTCCAACTCACCTACCCTCTGCTGAGACACCCCTGGGCCTCACATGGACCACTGCAGATATTCCTTTCTGCTTTCACTGCTTCTTCTTTTGCTCCCAATACAGTCGTCTCAACCCCATCATCCAGGGGAGTGATTTTCAATCACTTGGATTTCTTATCACTTTACTTCTTTAATCTATGGCCATACCACCCTGAATATGCCTGATCTCATCACTTTACTTCTTTACTGCTCAAAATTCATTAATGGAATGTAAAAAACATATTTGAAAAAATGTTTGGCAGGTTTCTAGGTATATATATATATATATATATATATATATATATATATATACACACACATATATTATATATGTCATATATATGATGTTATATATGTGTTCTATATATGTTATATATATATTATATATAACAAAACATGAAATTGCCATAAACCCCCACCCCTGGCATTCAGGCATTCAGCTAAGAGAGTGAAAATTCTATTAAAACACAAACCTGTATACAGATATTCAGAGCTGCCTTACTTGCAAAAACCTGGAAACCACACAGATGTTCATTCAATGACAAAAAGAAATATGTGTATTTACTTAAGAAAAGAGACTTTGCAATAGGGACTAAGGTAGCCAATGAACAGACCTGGAAGCTGGCAGAGTTCCTGGATTACTCAAGTAAATCCAATGTCATCACTTAAAGACAGAGAAGGAGGCAGAAGAGTCAGAAGATGTGTGACTGCAGAAAAATGAAATAGCCAGAGAGATACAAATTTGCTGACTGAAGATTGAGGAAGGGACCATGAAACTAGAACCTGGAAAAAGAAAGGAGACAGATTTTTCTCTAGTGTCTCTAGAAAGTGTGACTTTGCATGACCTTGATTTCTATTGAGATTAAATGGGACTTGTGACCTCCAGAACTATGAGATCTGGGTTATTTTAGATGATAAAACTTGTGGCATTTTGCTGCAGCAGCAATAAGAAATGATTAGAGGGGGCAAACATTGCAGTTTCCCCAAACTGTCACTCAGATTGGACAACATGAAGTCCTTTAATTCCTTTGTCATCACCACAGCTTGCTTGTCTTCTTTTTTAAACAAAACATGATTTAGAAATGTAGGAAAGATGCAGGAAGGTGAGTGTGGATTGTAAAGCAGAGGCTGTCCAAATAACAGGGGAAATTTTCTGATTTTGTCTATGCCATTTCTGGAAGAGATAATTATTTATATCCAAAAGGGAAATGTCAGATGTTGGTTACAGCTGTCAGACCGTGTACACTGCTGGGAGAAACTCTCCCTGCCAAAATATTGAACAATACGCATTTCAGGAGTGCTGTAGAGGTGGAAGAAGAACACATCAAACTGACCTTTAACCTTCTTTTTTTTTTTTTTTTGACCTAGGTAATTCTTGGGGGTAGATTTTGTTCATTTCAAGGATTTCAGCATCTACAATGGTGGTCACATTTAACCATCAGGGTGAATTCTCTTAAACTGTGTTTATTCACCCAGATAGGAACATGATGGAAGAGCAGGAAGGTCTTTCAGCAGCCCATGGGCCTCCTTGTTGACCCTAAGTTGACTAGCTTCCCTGCTTATCTGATACCTGATTTTGCTGTTAACCCAGGTCCTGGGAGATGACTGATCTGTGACTGTAACTGGGGACTTGCATTAAAAACCACCTAAGTGGGGGTCTTAAGCTTAGACACCTCCTCAGAGTCTGGGGCCAGCTAAGCAGTGCCTGCTGGACTTCTCTGTGAGGCCATCCTTTTGTCCCTAAAAACCAAGTATGCCCAACAATGCTACACTTATTATCTCTTCACGCCAGCCCCTCTGCTGGAGTCCCCATCTGTGTAAACTAGATGTCAAAAAATTCAACTTCCTTTTGATAAATTTGCCAGATTTTATTCTCTGGAATACCACCAATAGTGGGCTGTCACCTTGCAACTCTACCATCTAATTTTCTCTTTTTAACACTCCTTCCTCTTCATCCTCACTGCCTCTGCTGAATGTCAAATTTATAAGGGGGATTTAAGTCCATGCACATATATCAAGCATGAAGAGTAAATCTGATAACTGTTTGAAGCGCTTCTGTGGGAATGATTTTAGCAATTCTCTCAGCATCTCTTTGAGGGAGATGTTTATTTTATGTGAATTTTCAGAAGCAGAGGCTGATGTTAAGAGAGGTCAAATATCTTTTCCAAGCCTAGACAGCAGGCGGAGGGTAGAGCTGGGATTTCAGCTTAGATGACATGACTCTCATGCCAAAGTCTGAGTACTGATGGCAAAATTGAGAGACTGCTGAGATGGGAAGAGATGCGGTCTCCCAATGCCCTTTTGCCATGCCTTGGACTTGTGGATTCTTCTGGCAAGGCAGATATAGGAGAACATGAAGAGGGTTCTGTTGTAAGGTTTCCTTTGTCTTGCCTCATGAAGAAATGGACCTCAACAAAGGAAAGAGCTCCCATTCCCTGGCTGCCATGGCTCCAGCAGTGGCAACAACTGATAACAATGGTGCAGAAGTTGAAGAACTGACCATTGTAGTCACCTCTACTAACCACTATCTATTAGGTAATAGTCACTGGCCTTTTACTTGTGCATTATCCCACTTAATGTGCCAATAGCTTTGTTTGAAAAGGAACCCAAAAATGTTAAAGAATTCTATAATTACAACAATATCACTAAGTGAGGCATCCAGACTTTCCTGAGCCCAAAGAAATGCTCAAGTTCTGAATATGCATACAGTTCCCTGCATACATATTCAGTGCAGGGTATAGACTTAGGAGATAAGCAGGTGACCTGCACAAGTTGTGCATTCTCGGTCAAATATGCAGACTCTCTGAGTAAGATGGGGTTGCCCCCTTACGCTCCAATATCTGACACCACTGGCTTCAAAATATATTCATTCAGCAAAATGTGTGCTCATGACTAGAAGAAAATTTACTTTTTTCTCTATATTGACTTTACATAAAAGAATGTATCAGAAGCTACAATTTGTCCACCAAAGGAAGATTGATGTCTCCTGATATTTCTTAAAACCAGATATAGCTAATAGTTAGAGATATGAGTGGAAGTGGTGGATACAGCCTCTCAATTGCTTATTTATTAGAAAATATGCCCTTTACCTCTCCACTAACTGGGATGAGAGGGGATAGTGAGCCAAACCGACCATGAAGATGAAAGTAACATTCCACCATACCAGAAATGAAAGGGAAAAAAAATCTAGTCTCAAGATTTGATCTACTCATTTCTCAGACAGATTCTCTTTTCTATCTCTAAGTAAGAGAAGGTTTCACATCAGTCCAGAATGATTGATGCCAAGACCATTATTGGAGTAAGAAATTCACATCTATGGTATTTACTGAAGCCACTCACTACTATTTGGGATCTTTGTGATGTCATCTCAATCCCAATCATCACCATTGGGGAGGGGGGATGAAAACCACTGACCCAAACATCATTTTAAAAGTGCTTGTTTAAGGTTCAACTTATATGCTATCTCAAGTGCAAGAGAACCTGGTGCATCTTATGAGCTTTGACAGGGTCCTGCTCAACACCCAAGATGGGGGTTAGTAACAATAAAACTGGAAGGGTTACCAGGTACCAGATTATGGAAAATGGGTTCCCCCATGCTAGAGAACATGGACTTGATCCAAGTGCAGTGATTTTCCCCAGAAGAGTTCTGGAAGGGAGTGACATGACGCTTCTGAGCTTTAGAATGATCACCCCAGCGGTCCTTGGGAGATAGGTAGGAAAATGGAGGATAACAATAAAAATAAGAATTAGCAGGCAAGAATTGATATGGCTATCCCATAGAATGGAGAGAGGGTTAGAGAGAAGCATATCTCCCTAAGATAAAAGATACCCAGAGGCTAAGTCATTAAGATCTGATGACTGAGCTGTAGAAGGGTGTGGAAGAGCAAGGATGATGTTCAGATTTGTGGACTAGGGAACAACACAGTGAATAGCACCTTTGATTTGCTTAATAGACAGCATTCATAGGAGGTAAAATACAGCCTTGGGACTGTATTGAGAGTGGAGGTTGTCAGCAGACTGTGAGTTTCATTTTGTTGCTGATGAGCTTGTGGGACCTTGAAAAGGTAGTGTCCAGTTGGCAGAATTAAAAATTAACATACCCATGACAGAATGTCAGGGAAGGCTTAAACTGCTAGCTGAACATTTTGAGTTATCACTGTAAAATCTACAGGAACCGCAAATATTTTTTGCATTTCCAAATTTAATTGTACTGAGCATATTGTGAAAACAACCCCCTCAACCATCACTGTCCTCATAGAAACTAATGGATTTTTATTTATTTTTGATTACTCTAGGTGGAAACCACATCTCAAAGCATTCTCTCTATTTAAATTACAAGTCCCTTGTGGGAAAGAGGTTTTCCACTTCTTTCGCTAGTGTTTTATAATTTTAGCCACCTAACAGCATTAACCGATAATGTGGTATTTTTGAACAGAGGTTGCCAAGGGTTCAGGAGGAGTTATGGGGATGCAGTAATTGCTGGCTCTGAAAAGGACCCCAACAATGACTCAGCAGTGATCTTCCCTGGAAGTTCCTCTCAAAGTTTATTTTTCTCTGACTGAATTGTGTCTGTTTTTGTACCCCCACTGTATTCCCAGCACCTAACCCCATGCCTGATTCACAGCAGGTGCTGAATAAAAACAAAAAATACTTCTTGTCTAATTAAATGCCACCAACTACACTCTAAATTCTAGCTGTTTAGAAACTGCAGGCCAAAAATACTCACATGAAAACATGCATCACTACACACAGTAGGGTTAACCAGACAACCCATAATCATAAGCTAATAGATAATGATGAAGCTCAGGTATTAATCATTTATAAATAAAAAACATTGAAATCCAGGAACAACTTAGGTCAACTCCAATGATGTGCTGATGACATCCTTCCTGAATGCTTTACAAATTCTAGAAATCCATGCCTGCAAGTGTACTGTAGTGATGTTTCACCTTGGTCAAACAGTGAGAGACAGGCAGTCTGCTCAGTTAAACAGCAGATTAAAGTCATCAATAAACTCCAGGATCACTTTGGAGAGGAGACTCAGAAGTTTAAAAATAAAGTTGCCATATAACCTAACAATTCCACTCCTAGATAGATGCCCACAAAAACTGTTATATGCAAAAGCTTAGAAATTAATTTTCATAGCAACGTTACTTATAATAACCCAAAGCAGAAATGATTCATCTATCCATCAACTGATGAATGGATAAAGAAAACAGGGTATGACCATGCAAAATAATATTACTTGGCAGTAAAAATAAGGAAGTACTGACACATGCAAATATAGGAATGGACTGGTACAGCATTATCATAAGTGAAATAAGGCACAGAAAAAATGATCACAAATGTGTGATTCCATCAAGATAAAAACATCCATAGAGACAGAAAGTAGATTAATGGTTTCCCAGGGTCTGGGGGTAGGATAGGGAAAATGAGGCACAAATGACTATTAATGAGCATCACCTTCGGCAGATGAAAATTTTCAAAATTTTGTAATGGGAAACCATCTTACAGGAGTAAGAATGGCCCATATCAAAACAAACAAACAAACAAACAAACAAACAAACAAACAAACAGGCAACAACATGTGCTGGCGTGGGTGTGAAGAGAAAGAAACATATCTACACTGCTGGTGGGAATGCAAACTGGTCCAGCAACTAAAAAAAGCTGTGTGGAGGGTCATCAAACTATTGAAAATGGAACTACCATTCAATCCAGCAATCCCACTTCTGGAATCTATCCAAAGGACACCAAAACACTAATTAAAAAAGACACCTGTACACGGATGCTCATCTCAGCACTATTCACAATAGCCAGGGTATGGAAAAAACCCAAATGTCCCAAAACTGATGAATGATTGAAAAAAAATGTGGTATATTTACGCAATGGAATATTATTCTGCAATCAAAACCAACAAATATGATGTATTTGTGATAGCACAGATGGATCTAGCAGGAGTCATATTAGCAGAAATAAGTCAGAGAGAAAGAGACAGTAACCATATGCCTCATCTATAGATGGGATATAGGAATAACAAACAAAAGGCCAAGGAAAAGTCAAAATAAGCTGACAACAGAACAGGGGCAAGCAGCTAGGGAGGGGAGAAGAAATCAGGGAAGGGAGGAACACAAGAAGATCAAGATGTATCTATCCATGTGTCTGTCTATGTATGTATGCATGCATGTATGTATGTATGTGTTTCTACATATATATATACACATGTGAACAACAAAATGATTAATAAAAAAGAAAAATAAATAAAGGTGTGAAAAGTGTAAAAAAATGTGGTGATGGCTAAAAAATCTATAAATATTCTAAAAAACTATAGAATTACATACTTTACATTGGTGAAATTTATGGTATGTGAATCAACCTCAATAAAACTATTATGAAAAGGACAAGAAACATCTCTAAGAATGAATACTTATCTAATTCATCATTGTGTATTGGTGGGATTCCATCAAATTCTATGAAAGGTCACATCAGCTCAAGTGCTCTGTTCCTTCACACAAGCCAATTCAAGTCATGAGTCCTGATATTCCTCATATTTCCTCATATTCAGGGCAGGAAGGAACAAGGCAGATGCCACTGGTACAGCTCCTCATAGGGGTGACTCTACCAGAGGGCTTTCTGTAGCATGGGAAGGTGTCCGACCTTCAGGCAGAACAGAGTTTGTCTCCCTGGAATTAGCATCAATTAATTACATCAACCAGTTACAACAACCAATTACTAACAGGGGCTGCTGGATCAAAACCTCCTCTTTGCCAGTCACTTGGTGCCTCTCAGAAGTGTGTTCTACAGTGTCTCCCGCAACATGTCAAAGAGGACTGAGTTCCCATGCCCACAGCAGCAACCTGTTTACTGACAAGTCCCATTGCATTCTTTCCCTTACCCAGCTAATTTCTCCATTCACTCACAGTGCTTTCTGGTATTACCTTCTAAGCAAACTACCTGTCCAGAACCCCTGGCCTTTGAGTCTGCTTCTGGGGTAACTCAACTTAAAGACAAAAGCTAAAAAATCTCATCTGCTTAGGGATATTGGGAGGATGAAATAAGAGATTACACATGATACATTTTCAACACTGTGTCTGGCCACTTAATAATTACTGGTTATTACTGCAGTTGTCATCCTCCTCGTCTTCCTCATCACCATTGTCATTGATGACATTATTATCACTGTCATTGCTCCTAAATTGAAAACAGATAATTGCCTTGGATTTTTCAATGTATCTTGACCCACCTGGAAGTCTGCCTCAGCCTCCCTCTGTCTATGAAAATTATCAGGCCAGTGTTGTCCTTACTATTTCACTACTGAGCGTCTAGTTAATGATTTTCTCTCAATTGACTCTAGGTTTTTCAAAGACTTTATCTAGCAAATGGCACAGATTGAGTAATAATTCATTTGCTCACCCATGTTTTATTAATCAGACATATATAAGTGCCTATCAAACTTCTGATCAGTATGAAATTATGAGGGTCACCACACAGAGCTAATATCTTTTCGGGCAAAAGAAAAGAATCTCAATGTTTCTGTTAGTCTGTGCAGCTTTCTCACTTGTAAAAGTATGATTTTATTAGTCTTTATGAAACATTTAAAGTAGCTTGCAGACCTCCGTAGCTACTATCATGGTCTTCTAAAGTCCCAGAAACCTCAAGCTGGCAGTTGCTGATCTAATAAACCAAAATTCATTAAGAAATATGCTTGTTTTTATTACAAGAATTGCAGCAATAAAACCTTACTGTCATATTTGGCAGTAACCTTTCCTTACATGATGAGAAAATAAAGGATAAATGGATTTTTAGTAATGTATGTTTTTATCCTGACCTTTTCACAATGAAATATTCTCAAATCTTTAAGAGTGGTTGTATTACTATAAGATGCCATTTCAAGTTTTCACTGGAATATTTAGAGATTACGGCTTATGAGGAAAAACAATGAAAGAGAGAAATAGAGAGGAGAAAATTAGCTGTTTAGAACAGGAGGGCAAAGGGCCTATCTAATTCTCCATTGCTTAAAGCAAACCCTACTTATCGGTACCATGTTATTAGGCAAGTGTATAGGGTGCTCATGCCTCAGATTCATTCTCCCTCTTCTATCGTCTCTGTCCTTGGGGAGATCAGCTGGCAGCCTGGTCCTCTGGCTTGCAGCTGGCTTCAGCAAATGAGGAGCAAGTGAACAGAGCAGAGAGAAGAGCAAGGCAGGGAACCGTTTCCCCTGCCTTCCTTCCTAAGGGTGGCTGCATCTCACCCCCATGACAGTCCGGTCACAGAGAGCCCTTTCCACACACCTCTCTATGATGCTGGCTCTGGTAATACATAATACTGTCATCCTTATCCCAGAAATTTTGTGGCAATAATAGCACCACCTCCCCCCATTTCTAGGTCAAGAAGGCTAAACTAACCTTGTGATTTCCTGACACATTACCCACCATATTTGTCAACAGTCCTCAAACTAGCTAGTTTAATTGTGTATTCTATTATCTGCCAGAACCCTGACTGAATCAGAAAAGAGGGGTAAGAGAGCCTGGTTGCTATGGTCCTGACAACCAGTGCAATCTGGCTCACAGAGAGAGCAAAATGGGGGACAGAATTTTTAGAGGTACCAATAAATTACGTATGACTCACCACAGCTCCCAAATATGTAAGCTATATATAGAACATAAAATTAATAGGGTTCGTATCAGTTCTAAACAACAGGATCACAGAAAACACTTATCACACCATTCAGTACATAGTAAATAATTAGTACACCATATCTACTATTATTATATTTAAGGATCTATAGAAAACAGCAACAATAGAAACAATATTCACTGATTTGTGAATAACAAAAAGCACCATTCCCCACATGCTGGGGTCTGAACTCAAGTTTGAGTCATCACTGCAATTAAGAGGACAAGCTACCTGCACCAATTGCAGCCAAGACTTGTGGAGAGCTTACCATTTGCCAGGGATATGCTAATCACTTTCCAAATGTTGTTTCACTGAATACATCAGTGCTATTAGGGGAATAATTTGAAACCATCCTTTGCGAATGAGAAAATGGAGCAGGCTGATAGGAGTAAGATAGCTTTCCAAATTCATATGTGCAAGCTTGCTAGAGGTGTCATTTGAAAGGCCAAATACCCATAGCCAGTACAGTGTTGCCCATTTATGAGACCAGTTCATCAGAGAATCCTGAGCAACTTGATGGGCATGAAGTTAGTTTGCTGAGCATAGAAAATGTCTGTGATTTATCATTGTCAAAACGCCTTCCAAGAAAATATGTTATAATTGTACATTTAATTCAGAGGCAGCAAAACACGATGTTCCAGCTAAGCGTATGGCAAAGTGACATGTGTTAAGATTGTGACCCTTTGGGGAGGCAGTCTTGTAAAGCTTGCAATACAAAAAATAACCAACAGACAGATGCACTGGTTTATTGGCCTCATATCTTTGTGGCACATTTGTGACTCCCAGGAAGGAAGAGGTAGACATGATGAGCCCCTCCCAATCCTATGGACATAGGATGGCATTTCCAGGATGAGGATTATGTCTTTTCTGCCTTTGAATATTCACCAAACTTCCAGTTGGGGAGAAAGCAGGATGAATGTGGGTCAGGGATGAATGAATGCTCTCTTTGGCATTCTCTGAGGCTCTCTCCATTCACTCCAGGCCTGTGACTGATTATGGAAGCACAGGAGAGCATTGCAGGTGGGGTAGCTGGGCCTCTTGACCCAGTGAGTTCGCCTGCCATGGACTGAGCTTGCTTGCTGTCTAGTCTGAAAATCTGCACATGGGCACCATTGGTTCTGCCTGCCAGGGGGCATAGCACCTCCCTGCTGAGTTATGTCCTAGACTTGGGAGGGGATACAAAGATCCATCCTACATCAGTCATACCAATAATGCAAATGGAATATCAGCACTGACTGCTCATGTCTGCAATGTGAGCACAGGGTAGGACATATCTTAGGAAGTAACTAATAAATTCAGAGTCAATGAAAAAGCCATTCCTTCATTGGTAGCACAGAGGGCATTTCCAAACTCCATGGTCTTAAAACGGATGGGGGAAATACAGGAAGGAGCTACCCTGTTACTAGTACAGAGTCTCATAACGATTGGATACAGGACCTCAACACTTTGCGACACACTCCACACATGTCCCACACACACATCCCACACAACATGTACACACTCACATATGAAAGTAACTCTTCCATCTCGTGCTTCACCCTCAGGCTGCAGGTGACCAGCCCAAGGAAAGTTATTGAACCAAACCTGGCCAATAAAATTCTCTTTATAAATTTGAAATTTAGAAATACAAATATGAAAATGGGCAACCTCCAAGCTGAAACAGGTTGGTGTGAGAGTCCTAAAAAAAGTCCATAAGTTCCTTTTCCAATACCCAGATGTGTTTTTGCTTTCTTCCCTTTATGAGTCAATGCCTCTTTTGATTCCATGTATATACCCCTATCCCCTGGTTACAGGTTGAAATGTGACCCTACAAAAGAGATGTGGTGGAGTTCTGACCTTCAGTACCTCAGAATATAACCATATTTGGAAATAGAGTCTTTGTAGAAGTAATCAAGGGAAATGAGGTCCTTCGAGTGGGCCTGAATCCACTACACTGGAGTCCTTATGCAAAGGGAAATTTGGATACAGACACAGACAACACAGATGCAGGCAAAGATTGGTGTGATGCATCTACAAGCTGAGGAACTCTAAAGAGTTCCAGTACCAAAAGCCAAAAGAGAGGCACAGGACAAGCTCTCCCTTGCAGCTCTCAAAAGGACCTGGCCCTGTCTATACCATGTTGCAAGACTTGTAGTCTCCAGAGCTGTCTAACAATAAATCCTGGTGTTTTATGCCACCACTTGGCTTTTGTTACTTCTAGCAGCCCTAGAAACTCATCTAGACCCCTTCTTAAAATCTTACTTGTTATATAGGAAGTTTACCTGGGAACATTTGATAGAAATGTGTAAACTTTGTGTAGAGTTGTATCACATTCACAGTAATATTAAAAGGGTTATTCATTACTTAAAAGCAGTCAATACTTAAAATGATCAATACTCTATAGTCATAGTTGAACTCTATTTTAATTCAGCATAGGAGAATCAGCAATTTTGTGCTTTCGGGTACATTTTTTTAAAAGTTCTGTTTTGAGTGGAGTAAAGAAGCCCACTGATACTAATTCAAGGAAAGGTAGGGTATCCTAAGAAACATATGTGAAAGGAACCAATAGCAAACTTTGTTTTATGCTTTGTCATTCAACTCTGTTAGGAGAAAAAGAGAAGACCACTAACTAGCAGGCTCAGGGAGGGGAACTACTTTGCAGTAAGATCCTTGTGACTTTGATCTTTGTTTGTTCTCAAATTATGGTATGTTTAGCCTAGAAATAGTTCTGCAAGGATTAAATAGAAATGTATTTTCTGGGATGATGCTAAAGGGAGTACACTGAACTCTGAAGGGGGAAAGAAAGATCCATCTATTGAAGGCATGTCATGTGTTAAATTTACTGCTGATGTTCCAAGAAAATCTTCTTTAATATTTTTAGACTGAGATTAATGTATTTGCAGACAATTTTAGAATATAAAGGAGTCTAAATTGAACATCTGCTTAATTGTCTTGGTCCTGGAGTCAACCTTCTGGCTTAAAAACTTAGAAAGCAGATTTGGGGAAATAAATACACAATTTTGGCTTACCCAAATAATTTACTCATGTGCTTGGGGAATCAAAATGTTTTTTCATTTCTTTGTTATGACAGAAGATTAACTTTAGAGGTACTGACTTTATTAAGCATTGTATGACAATGTCTCTCAATGTTCATTAAATAATGTTTAGTGCAGTAAATGTTAAATTACCATGGTCTATCTCCATCAGTACATGTGAAGTTCATATGAATGCCAAATGAATTCAATATGGTCATCTCTATTTCAATAAAAGCCAAATGAATCCAGAGTGATGAGGCACTTAAAATGTCACAGAGTTCCAAGGAGTTCCATCAGGAATTCATTACTGCCATGTGACACCCATTCATATCAGGTCTTCATTTTAGATACTATTTTCAACAGTTTGTAATAAAATTTCACCTGCAGAATTGACTCTCCTTGCCTTGGTAATCTGGAAGATGAAATCTAAGTCTGGGAAAGTGGTGCCACAATAACTTCTGTTACATGGGAAAAGTCCCCAGGTCCCCAATCTAGAAGTTTAATATTTGAATGAAACATGCAGACTATGTGGTTATGGTTTTTAATATTCCTATGTCCAAGGAGAA
Organism: Uropsilus gracilis; assembly: GCA_004024945.1. Lineage (NCBI taxonomy): Eukaryota > Metazoa > Chordata > Mammalia > Eulipotyphla > Talpidae > Uropsilus > Uropsilus gracilis. The sequence goes on from PVHY01013245.1 coordinate 22,953, forward strand.
TTTTGAGTTGATGTTTCTTATTTGAGCAAAGAGAATTTCTTCATTATGTATCTTTGTAAAAATTGCCTTAGCTTTGTAGCATTCTTATCAGTTAGGGCAGGTGTGCCAGAATTTCATATAATAGACAGATGGGAAAACTGAAACACTGTAAGGGAACCAGATTAGTCATAACAAAAACATGGATAATGCTGATTTCATTACTCAATATTTCCATTTGTACAGCATTCTCCAAAATTACCACCTCTGCCACAACTCTTGATTACCCAAGGGAGATATGCCTTTGAACTAATAAAATCTCTGCTTAGTGTTTATACCCTTCTCATGGATGCCTCTCTCATTAGATACCATTATATATTTACATATATAACAGTCTTTATGTGCATATATACATATATAGAGAGAGATTTTATTTTTTGTTTTGTTTTGGCTACCAGGAAGCTCAAAGAAAGCTGATGCAGTTTTATAGTCATGATTGTCATGCTATCAGTATTATACATGCTACACAATTGATACTACCTACTGTAATTTATATCTCCTCGTGAATATTTAAAAAAATTCTCTTGTTTAGATGCATTTCTATGTACTTTAATGTATGTATTTTTGTATGTTGCTTACATAGTACTGTGTACAATAAAGTCATGGAATGGACAAATAGGCAATGATTGTTTGGTTGGTTTGTAGGTAGGTATATAGACAGACATAGTTATAAGCCCATTTATCTGTATGTCATTAATTGGTTAAAACAAGTTCACGGGAGATATAATATAGTATGTTTCATTTTAGAAGGGAACAGTAATGAGTAGTTATCTACAGTTTCTCAACATTGATGTTTGGGGCCAAATGGTTCTGTTGGGTGCTGTCCTGTGCACTAACAGTATTAGCAACCCTGGTCTCTACCCACTAGAAACAGTATGATCTCCAGACATTGTTGAATGTCCTTGAGAAGCAACTACCATGCCCAACCCAATCTTGAGAAAGCAGCTCCCCTGTACATTATCTCTTGGTTCGCTGTTCTATTTGCTTTGTTCTATTAAGAGAACAACAATCCCATGAAGACTAGAAAAGCTCATGAAGGATTTCAAAGTATTGGTGAAAGCATTGGATTGGCAATCTGCTTTTTGTTATGCTAAGCAATGACTTTGCAGAAGTCTGAGACAGGAGCATGTAAGAAAACAAAATCTCATAAACGGGATTTCAGATGAGGGCCCTTCTATAGCTTGCTCATAATACTGGACAAAGCGATGTGAGGTCTGTCATCTATTTTCAATCCTGACAAAAGACTTCTCCTGATCTCTAATGATAGTAATGAATTAAATAATGGTCAAGTAATGAATTGGGTTATTTCCTAACGCTGGAGATCAAGAGAAATTAAATACTCAATCTCAAGGGGTCTGGGTTAATAAAGGGCTATTTAAGCACCTTTCTGGCAGTGGAAGTAAGATCTGAATAAGATGCAGAGATTGACAATGTTACCTGGACCATTTTCCTCAGTAGATTGTAGAATCAACTAAAGCTATTAATTGCAGAGGATGAAAGAAAATGTGAGATTACCTCAACGATGTGGGAAGCCAAATCACTTGACAAAGAAAAGTTGGATCATTATTAGCACATTTTGTCTTGTTTATACCAAGCATTCAGAGACTGAATTTAAAAGACTTCTGTGTAAAGGATTGTAGCAGTCTAAATTGTATCTCAATTGATATATCCTTATGGGCAAGTGTGGGCTTATATTCCTTTGTTCCCTAAAGTAGCCTGGACATAATAAGAGTTCAGTAAATATTTGATCAACCTGTTAGAAACTGATGGCTTTATACATAGATGCTGTGTCAAACATGAATTGCTTGATAATGACCATGCTACCAGTCAAGAATTCTCAGTCTTACACTAGTAATTATACTTGCAGAGTCATGAAATTTTTTTCATCTGAGTCATAGAAACTTTTACTATTGAACACTTAGTTTTAAACATTAAAACACAGAATCACAGATATTTCTGCCATTTTATCAAAATTTGCTTTAGGAGGTCCAATCTAAAAATGGTTACATTATGAAACTGATCTGTTCTGTATCATCCTAGCAAAGCAACTCATGCCATGAAGGCAATATACATATATATGTGGGAAGAATAAATCATGCTTATGCTGATTTTCAATGCATAAGAAAGGAGTCTGCAGCAAAGACAATTAGAATGTAAGAACAGAAAATCAGTAAGTGGGAAATGACAATAATTCTAAATGCTAAACTATCAAATAAAATATGTAATTAAATGTATATAATTCAAAAGTACAATTAGTCACACATCATAAGATTTTTTGGACACATATTGATAGTGTTAGAGCAGAGTTATTATATTAAAATGAGAATCAATTAGCTCATTCCTGCTTAGGCATACAAATAACTCAGCTTTTCCAGGAGGCAATCAAGGATACCGGATAGAACATAGACTTTGGACTTAAACAGAACTGAGTGAAAATCTAGACATTACCAGTTGTGACTCAGCCCCTGGGTGTCTATACCGAGAAACAATGCAATGCCATGGAAGACACTGGATCTACTGATAAATCTGAGTCGTGTTCAGCCATTACAACGCATGAGTTCCATGACCAGCTAAAGTCATATATTCTCTTTGTGCTTTGACTTCACATCTCTACAATGAAGTTCTTCTACCTCTACCTCTATATTCCTGGATATGTTCTTTGTTAATATTATTGACATATTTATTCTAGGCCAGTGTACATACCACATGGTTTACATCAACCAAATCCATTCACTCATCATAAAGTGAGAAAACTGCTAAGTGTGCAACCCTGGAGTACAAACGTGTGAAGTGCTTCTCAACCTAAATGATGTTTCATCTGGGACAGTTATTCCTGTCCAAATATCAAATATTGATCAAGTATTCACTGAGTTCTTATTATGTGCAAAGTATTTTAGGGAAAAATATCTGGTAAAATTATATATTCCCAGATGAGATCTTGGGCATGTATTAAGCCTGTATTTCTACTATCAGAACGTTCACTACAGGGTAAATGCCTTTACAAAGAGAAAAAGATTTTAAAAATCCTATCCTTACACTGGCATATAGATAAATATAAAAACTAGAAAACAGAATAGAGTGCTAAAATAGGCCATACACATATGGTTATTTGATGTTTAATAGCACTTCAATCAGGTTTTTTTTTTTTTTTTTTTTTTATAAATGGTACTGGAACAACTGGGAAACAAAGATCAATCCCTACCTCACATTATACATAAAATTAATTTTAAGATGAAAATTAATAATGAAAGCTAAATAAATTAGTTTTTAGAAGACATAGTATAGAATGTTTATGACCAGGGGCCATGCAAATATGCCTGAGGTAAAACATGAAAAGCATAGTATAATAGAAAAAAAAGTGAAAAAAATGTTCTTCATTAAAATATAGAATGTCTATCAGTTGATATAAAAACAATGTAAAAAACACTGCTGAAAAAACGTATAATACATGTACTTGACAAAGACAATTTCAGAACATATAAAGAAACCTTTAATTTACTACTGAAGGGAATATCTTTTAAATGGAAAAAAAACCCATAAAGCAGAAAGCATCTTTTGTCTGGATAAAATAGTTGAGAGTGGGGCTCATAAAAGAATAGGAACTGAGAGTAGAGTCTTTGGAGCAGACCCAGGGGACTAGGTAGAAAATTAAAGGAAGGCAAAATGGGAAGGTAGGTGGGGAAAGAAAATGGTGAAGTGTGTAAAGAGCTGGGTATAGAGAAAGAAAATGTGTCTGGTACCTGAAGGACATTTAACAATAGTCACATTTAATATTCCACTGGGAGTGGATATAATCACCAAGAAAAACCCTCTAGAATTTCAGTAAGTATGCTATCCATACTATGCTTTGTATAAATCTTTTGTGAAAGAGAAAGACTACGTTCTACATGTGGATTGTGGAGTTTGAAGAGGACAAGGAGGTATACAGTGAGTTTTTCAGGTTTTTTTCTTTATTGGCCTGCATAGCCAGCACCTGTAGTATTGCGCTTTCACCATGATTTTGTGGTCCAGCAGGTGTGCACATGTGTGAGTGTGCACACCTGGGAATAGGAAAACTGGAATGAAGGGGCACAGGAATGCATCAGAAAGTGTGAAAAGAAAGAGTGTCAAGATTCCTGGCAGGCTGGGGGCTCACCTGCTTCCTGGCCCCCTGACCCCCTGACCCCTGGGCCCTGCCCTGCTTGGTGTGGCTGTGTAACTGCTAAAATCAATAAAGAACATACACAGATTGGTGAGTCTGATACCAGTGCATTACAGAAGGATAAACAAATGAGCAGAAGCATGATCCTGAAGCAAGAAATAGCTACTGGTATGTGAGGACCTCATCTCTATGCAATTCCAGAAATTTCATATATACCACTGAACATTCACAAGACTGCAGATTTGAGCTAATGTTATTCAGATTTATAAGCTGGGGGGTCCAGGTGAAATCAATTACATGTTTAATTGTCCCTGTCCCCTTCTCCAGTCTTTTAGAATAAGGCATAAAATTGGAGCTTATTGGAAATAAGTGATGGAAAACAAATGAATGAAAGTGTTTGTGAATGAAACTTAGGCATTTTGTTCCTGCTGGTCAATGTTCAGAGCTTTCTGATCACTTTTTACCTCTCATTTTGCTGATATCTTTTCATTTGCCCATTTTCCTGTCACTTGCCAGAAAATCCCTATCATATGCTTGTTGTATTGTCCATCTACAAAGCAACATTTCAGCCCAAATGTGCACCTTCTCCGCTTGGGAGATGAGTTGCACTATAGCATACAGTAATTCAAATGCATTTGCAAAATAATTACTCCTCTTTCATACCCAGGCTTGTTATCTGAATAAATGTTTCCCTAATAAAGCCTGCAGCTGGGTTGAGCTTGAGAAATACAACAATTAGGAGTCATGGGACAAGAGCTCATAAAAGGTTCCCTTTAAACACCAGCATTTGCTTCTCACATCCCTGATTAGGAGGAATGGGGCCTGTGTGTGACTGCCAACACAGCACTGATTGCTAATCAAGTGGCCATGGTATGTGCGAGCAAAGGAAAATTAGAAAACAAATGTAGATGCTGATTAGTTTTCTACAAACATCTTGAAAGATATGTGAAGCAGGATTCAGCTAAGGTGAGATAAGTAAGAAGAATCCCACTCTCTATGCTTTGTCAACCTCACTGAGTCCAAGCTGGAATTATGAAAGAAACCAAGCAACGAGACACTAAACTAATTGCAAAATCCAAATGACCTAAGGGGTAAACAGTAATAATAACAGCAGCAGCCACAGTCACAACTGATAAGGTGTGTGTCCAACTTTATTATTATTAGTCTCATAATTATGAGCTGAGTGTGAATTTGACTATCTCTAGCTTAGGTGTAAAAAATCTCATTGTGGTGGCAGTATTTATACCACACAGATAGTAACTGGCGTGATATCGCTGAATGTGAACTTGCGAAGAGTTGTGTACAACCCGTCCTCACAGCTGGAATGACCCAGCTCCAGCACACCTCTGAGAACTACTCAAAGGTTGAAGGTTGTCTTTCAAAAGTCATGTGCTATTCCCAAAACACTTTGTGAGTAAAATGAGAACTGATGTTCTCTTCATATTCCATGAATTATCTAGTTAGGGGAGTTACAGGAATGCCAGCTGACTGAACAGAAACAATTACTCTAAACCGATATTCACCAAGGAAGCTGGAGTAAATATACTCCACTAAGCAGAACTGAAGCAGCACTATCCCAGATCCCACTTCCCTTAAGAGGGTAACTCGAAGACTTGTCTTCTACATTGTCTCCAGAGACATCTTAGGAGATTAAACTTGAGTTACCTACTATGACTTCATATCACACCCTGCACAGACTCTTTCTTTTTCCTAGTCTTGTGTCCATTTCTAGTGTTCCCTGCATCTCCTTTAAGAAACTTTTTCTTTTTCGCAAAAAGGAACCTTTTTGTCTTTACACCCTTGTCTTTTCATGAGGACCCCAATTACAACTCAAAGAAACTCATGTCACCTCTATGTGCCCACTGGACTGACATCTCAGGCTTTGGACAACCTGACCCTCACAGACTGTCAACACTTATGCCAGCCATGGGATGCTGAAGAGCCATCATCTTTCTAACCCCACAGACTTTCCATACTGCTGAGACTTGGCAGAAGGTTCAGTATTAAAATTACCTCATTATCTCCTCTAAGGCTGGTGGAAACCATTGATATTGGAGTGTGCTAATCTAAAAGAAACATTGATCATTTAATCCTCTCAGTTCACTGAGCTCTATTCCTGAATCAAGTCCTATCACCGCAAGCTTAGCTCTCGGTGGGAATTCATTCACCTTATCGTGATTCCTTTTCATGTCTTTAGTGGAGTAAGATATATAAAATAAGAAGGCAAAAGATGTTTTTATACCTCTAGCAAAATAGCTGTTAAAAAAAAAAAAAAACTATTCCTTATATAACTCAGAGTCCTTAGTAGAGACTCTTAAGGAGAATTCTGCCAGAAATAAAGCCAAGTGAAAATCTTTCCCTGTCCATTCATTTACATGCATTCTTTCTTTTAAACCATACAATGAAAACTGTTGAAATGAACATATTCTACCCCTACTCCCACATGGTTATGGGGAAATGCAAAACAAATTTGGTGCTAAGTGCTGCATATCTACTATGTGTTAGGTACTATGCAGGGTTAGCAATAGCTCTGAGAAAACAGTTGTAGTTCTAGCGGAATTTGTGATTCAACATGATTGTGTATAGGTGGAAATAGCCTCAATCAAAGATTGCTTCAACTGACCTCCTGTGAAAAGTAAAAGAGCCACCAAGGGAAATAAGGAAACAGCTTTGGAAACAAGATTGTGAATGTTTATGTAAATCAACCTTGATAACTCTGAGGCTGGCACATAGCATGAAAGCAATACAACAATTGGTGTGACCACCCTATCAGTAGGGAACAAATATTCATGAATTTAATTTAATGCTAGCTATTATTTTCATTTTCTTAATAAACCAAAACAGAGAATTTTGGATTCGCTACATGTATCTGTTTAATGTTCTTGACAAGCAGATGATCACCAACCACTGATGCCATCTTGGTGATGGCGATGCTGTGCTCAGGTTGTGGCATGAAGCCCTGATGAAAGGGAGTTTCTGCTCTTGGAGCTATTACTAAGGACTTCAAAGATACCCTCTAGAGGAAGCAAAAAAAGAGTTGCAGAACTTGATATCCAAGTAACAGATGGGTGGGCAAAGCACCACACCTCCCATCTACTCTTATCCTGAACCCACACAAATTTGATCCCCTGTGTGGGCAATACATCAAGTGAGTCCATCATGAGTGCAGGTTCAAAAATATATTTTGTTACTGATATTCAGAGTTAGGGCTTAAGTTTTTCAATGTGTATTTTAGTCAAGTTCCCAGATTAGCAGCACCACCATTGTTAGAACTATTAGAAATGTAAGTTCTTGGACCTCATTTCTGACCTTTTGAGTCAAAAACTCAGGGTGGAGTCACTGTTAAGTGAATCCTATTGTTTATTCTAGTGCACACCTGAGTTTAAGGCTCAAAAACTAGTGTTTTCTGAATTGTTTTCTCATGTGTGTCTTTTTAACTTTATATTTTAACCACCCAGTGCTCAGAAAACATGTTGGAAAGTAGTGATGACTTGTGGACCGAAACAACACATAGACCTTTAAACCAGAGGGATTTTGCATAATTAGTTGTGAACTCTTTTAACATAACTGAAAACAGGTCTCAAATCATCTGACTCAATCACCCTGAATACTCCTAACGCCATCTTTAAGATATCCTCACTCAAAGCAGAAAGCAAGAGGTGAGTCAGAAATATTACACACTGACTTAACAGTCAAATTAAAATGCTAACTCTTGCTCTCATTTACTTTTCTAACTTATGACTCTCCACGTATTCAAGTATTGCAATTGTTTGGTCTCAAGTATATTTTATATACATATATATATATTTATATATATTTGTTCCCATTATTCGCTCACTATTTCAGTCGACCAAATTATTTTTGATTCATGAGTCTGTTGTCAAAAGAATCTATCAGAATAACATCAATATATCACATATTTCTACCCTCTACATCTTCATCAATAGCAATTATAAGGTATAAAGGTCTATACAAAGGATAAATACTGTGACTGCCACTAGAAATTTCCTTCAAATGTACATTATCCCATGAAAAGTCCTCCATTTTCAGTAAAGGTTAGGCATACAATGAATACCACATTTGATCAGCATTGGGTAAAATTCTCCACTCTGTACATAATTATGGTCTCAGAAAGCTGCAGTAATCCTTTAACTGAAGCATCCTTTATTTTTAATGAAAAAATTCATTGGAAAAAGTTAAAATTCCCCCTTATTGATCAGCAAGAGGCAGCTAAGCTCACAAGATTCTTGAAAAATTACCCCTTCAGCAGTTTAGAAATTATTGCCTGAAAGCTAAATTTCATAAAAACATGAAAAACATCACAAAATTAGGTCTAGCAAAACAACTGCCTCCTCTTACTACCTAAAGTGATTTTTTTTCCCTACAAGATAGTGTGGAATTTATGGGGTAGGAGCTTGGGGTTTGGATCATGCCCCCAGGTATTTTCTGAACACCTAAATACAGGTAGGTTCCCTGATAAATGGGGAGCAGAAGGAAGGACCTCCCACCCCATGGGACTTACAAGGTCATCTTAACTCCCAACCCAAGGAAGTCCCTGAGGTCCAATTCTCACTTCTTTAATTTTTATAGAAGTGTGAGACTTCTTCCGAGACCTGACCATGAAGGGTTGAATGGTGAAGACATTTTGTGAAGTGTGGTTCATGGCCAGATCATCTCCAGAGCCGATGTGCATGTTTGGGACTGAAAAGTAGGAGCTGCCCTGTTTACCGGTGACTGCATCTATTTTCTTGTTTGTTATGAAATGTGTTTAAAAACAGAAATTAATATTATCTTCTAGTGATCACCAATGAGAAATCCTTTGTGTGATAGTCAAATAAATGAGGTTAGACACACCTTTTAGTCCAGAAGGTGAGAGCAGCCCAAGTATAAAAAAGAGGTTGAAAGCAGATCTCATGGGGAGTGTCACGAGTGTAATTGCCTAATCTCCTTAACATTATTCCCCAGGGGACCTTTCAAAAGATGAGATGATGCCTTCTTTGTTTGGAATTAGCTTCATAGAGCATTCAACCTCTTTAGGAATAGAAGCAGAACAGAGCTGTTCTGAGTACCAGCAAAGTCTGCCCCTGTGGGGAAATGATAAAGCCAGAGGTCTAATATTAGAATCTTTAGGTAAACGCAAATTTGAAACCTCTGAATTTTAATCCAGTTTAGGAATAGGAGTGATTTATGTCCTCTCTGATAGTTCATCATTTCCTGAAGAGGAAATTGGTACAGGTGGGTCCTGTGAACCTAGAGTGAATTGGAACAATGATTTATTTAGCCATTTCTAAAGCTTCATAGCATTGGTTTTAAGTACTCACTTTAAAATGATATATTTAGGTGCATAACTGCTCAGAATCCTAAGAACATTTGAACATGTTTATTAAAGGATAATTACAAACTTCTACTGCATAGAGAGCCAGTAGGGTACTCTGTATGCAATTATGACTCTAAAGAGGTCTCTAATTTTAATAAATTATTTATAAAAATAATATATATAAATTGAGCATGTGAAAAGAAAAAAATATATCTTTGACATTCCTCTACCAGCTACAGAGTTACTTCAAAGTAAAAGGTAAAACACCCAAATGGAATCGTATTCAACACACCTGTGTTTAATATAATGCATGAGTGTGTGTGAAATGTTAGCTATTGATCAATTATAGTATTTTAAGAGATTGGGTGTCAGCCAGCCACAAAAGAGAATACACTGTATGACTCATTTACATAAAGCACAAAAATAGGTGAACTATAATCTTCACTATTAAAAGTCAGAAGAACGTGAGCCTGGCACAGTAGTGACTAAGGGGCTTTGGGGCTTTTAGGGTCATGTTGTTTCTCCATCTGGATGCTGATTACAAGAACATGTGTTCAGTTCATGAAAATGCCTCAGACTACAGATTTGTGACTTCTCCGTTTTTCTATATCTATATGACAGTGAATCATTAAAAAGTGTCAACTTGATTCAAATTATAATTTGAACTCTTTTATTAAACTTTCAGGTAAAGACAAATATAAGACTCAGATTTTTAATCCAATTTAGGAATAGGTGATGTATGTCCTCTCTGAGTCAAATAATAATTTGGAAGAATAAATATGGCTTCAAGGGGAGCCAGTAATTGAAAAATATACATAATACCTTCAAGAACAGCTAATGGAAGCCATCCTTAGAAGTAAGACTCAGAATTTCCTAAGAGAGAGGGTATTGCTAACACTGGACCTTATTCTCCGCATGCTGAGAGCAGTCAACCTGGACCAAGATGGCAGGACAACTTTTCCCATTCACAATCAGAAAGACAGGGGATTGATTCATAAATGCAAGAGTGGACTCATAGAGAGAAGAGAATAAGGGGGTTCAGTTCATCACACAACACAGTGTTTATCCCAATCCCTAACATTTCCAGAGAGCTCTCATTAAATGCCAGATATCATATCTCTGTAAATCTTCCATGACTTTAAGATGCAAACACAATAAAGAGCGCAACCATTCAAATGTGTGAACTACTGAAACTTGAAGGACTTTTAAAAAACTATAAAAAGATCAGTTTGTACAAATTTTACTTAGATCATAAGAATCTAGTTTTCAAGACAAGGTCTGAAGAGATGTAAATGAAAATAACAAAGGGACTTTACATGTTGTTCAAAAGGCTAACAAGTGTTGAAAAAGGTTGATGATATCCAGGGCTGGGGAGGGTTTTGGTACAAGAATACTTTCAACTACTCTTGATGGCAATGCAAATTTGGTATAACATTTAGGAGAGCAATTTGATAAGAACTATTAAAATATTATTTTTATTGATTAAAGATATATAAACATTTACATCATTGTATACCCTGAGGTTTTCCTACCATCATGTCACCCAATGGCTCATTTCAGCGCAGTGATAGTCCCCATCAATTATCAGTTATGGATGCTCTGGGAGATCTCCATTGCTCTGGGCCTGTACTCTAACTTTTAACTCCCTCTAAGAAGGCACTTAGGTGTTGCTGGGTATTACTGTAAACTAACAGAGATAGCCATTCACACAGTGGTGCTACCCAGAGAGCCAGGGTCTCTGGGTTTTCCCAGAGACTCTACCTTTCCCTCTCAGCAAGGGAAGTCATACTCAGTTCTCAGTTTGTGCTTCATGGTGAAGAAAACTGGAATCTCTTAAAATGATTAAAGGATGAAAAATAGAGACAGTAAAATCCACCTGCTTGAGTAATCAGAGTATTATTCTTACACAGTTCTAAAGTCTCATGGGAACTTATTTATAAAGGAAAAAAGGAGTACTCTCTATTTTTTTTTCAGGCATGTATCAATGAGTTTTTCCAAACTGCTTCAAAAACAAGAATTACCAGCTTTAACTAGGGGGTAATCACAGTGTTAAGAACATCTGAGACAGTTCATCCTAATAAACATCCAAACGTCAGCGGGCTGCATTCTCAAAGCCTTTACTGAGCACACACATTATTTATGATATCATTATGCATTCAGAAAAGTGCCAGCCATGGTGACTTAGATGACGGGGTGCTATTGCACAGGAAACCTCACTTTCTATGTTGATAACAGTAACTCGCCCTTTTTCCCAGTGCTCTCCCAGTTTATCATAAAAGCTCTAGAAGTAGGTAAATGGTGGCAGAATCACCATAGGACCTACCTGACAACAAGGAATGTGCTTTCATGGTTCTAACTCACAACTTGGATTTGCAGAAATTAAAATCATAAGCACACAATGGCTGTGAAACCAAAATGCCAGCTCAGCAGTCCAGTCTGTTCTTCCCCTACTATCGCCCCCTCCCCCCAAATGACTAGATGGGTTTTGCCATAGTTCTCAATTTCTATGATTTTTTAAGGGATAGTAGCTCCTATGAACTGGATGGAGGGACCTGGGCAGGGGTTTCACGTTGTTTCTGAGTGAGTAGAGCTGCTAGTTTGCATTTTGTTAAAAAGCAACCCAAAGAAAGTGAATCTTTCATCATTAACTTCTGCTTTGCTAAACTTGAGTTTTTAGAGTCACAGGTACTATCTACTTAAAGAAAGATTGTGCATAATTAGTTTCCCTAGGAAATAACTTACTTAATGAGATTCTCTCCATCCCCTTTAGTTGAATATAAAAAACTGTGATTCATGACTTGTTTCCCTGTTCATAGTCCTCAGGAGCTCAGAAAGTCCCGCAGCTAGACTGCCTTGGGAGCTAGTACAAGAAACATGGCCTGTGGACTCAGAATGTGTAATTTCTGGTCATTGAGATGAGGGGCTGGGAAACTGCAAAACTATATCCCTTGTCTCCAAATCAGGAATTACAACATACATCGTTTCAAGTACAATTAATGAAGACTATCATCTGTATGCATCATAAAGCAGAACTCAACAGAGGCAAAGAGGGAAAGACAACATATATTAACAATGCACCTACTCTCTCCATGCACCAATCTTTATTCCATACTTTCCCATGCTTTAGCTCAGTGGGTTTCCATGGCTACCTGGCTGAGGAAATTGAGCCTCAGGAAACAGACTTACTGAAGTCACAGTGACAGGATAGCTGGTCTGACATCCCTCCATCCATACAGACTCAAGGGACCTGTGAGAACAGGACTGGACTCCATCAGGACATGTTTAAGAGGTAGCCTTTCTGTGAAACTCCCAAAGGGGAGACTTTACCTTGCAATTGTTAGCTTAGACTCTTGTCTGACTTTATTCCTTAACAAGGTCTCCAGACCAACAGCAGCAACAACTCCTCTCATGTAGTAAGCCTTCCTATAAATCCAGTGAGGTCCAGAGTACAATCACACCAGTTCTGACACTGCGTTCTTTGGCATGACAGATGTTCATTCATTAAACTCCTGTGGCAGATACCAGTGAGTACAGGGGACACTCAATGTAACACACATGATTATCCTTTTAACACATATGGGAATGGAAACTTAAAAAGATAAATCATATGTTACTTGGGGTGGTGCAGACTGGCTGTTGAATCACCAAAGAGGTTTTGTGGTCCTCTTAGGCACACAATGGGGCTAAATCCTGGGGATATGTTACAGTAGTGTCGTTTACAGTGATCAGGTCTGGATCTCAAAATGCCCTGTGGGCAGTTTTCTTGAGAGTTAGAAATAAACTCCTAGTTGCTGACTCCTGAGTTTGGAGCTCTGCTACAGCAACTGGCATCATCCAATGCATGCCTGCAATTAGTAGAGGAACAAGGTCAGGATGTAGTCTGACTCTGTCTGATGCTAGAGCTTATGTTCTAGGAGCAAGCACCACCACCTGTGTTTGTGTGGCTGTCACATGTACACAATGATTTGAGTTCTATCATGTTCCCATTTCTTCTCTGTAATGTGTTCCTTTAGAGATTTGAATTCCATTTTCATGTGTCTCCCTTGCCTTTTTAGTTATTTGTATGACCTCGTTGTCCTATCAGATAAAATTTATTTTGCCTGTGACTTCTTAAAATATGGGCTATGAAAACAATAGAGAAAATCAATGAAACTAAAAGCTGGTTTTTTTAGAAAAATCAAAATTGACAGATTTTTAGCTAGACTGACCAAGAAGACAGGTCACTGAATTAAGAAATGCCAAAATAAAATAAAATAAAGCGTATTTCTGATTGTACAAAAATGTAAAGGACTCTAAGGAAATGCTATGAACAATTCTATGTCAACAGACTGAACAATTTAGATGAAATAGGCAAATTTCTAAAAAGACATAAATTACCAAAATTGACTAAAAAAGAAATAAAAAAATCTGAATCGCCTGTAACATTAAAAGAAAAGAAAGAAAAGAAATTGAATTAATATTACAAGTCTTTTAAGAAAGAAAAGCCGAGACCCAGACAGCATCCCTGAATGAATTTTATCAGACATTTAAAGAAGAAATAACACCGCTTTTCACAAACTCTCCTAGAAAATAGAGTAGGAGGGAATTCTTCTCAGTTCATTCTGTGAGGTCAGATTATACTGCTGCCAACATCACATAAAGATATCAAAAGAAACGAAAACCAGAGATTGATACCTCTTGTGGATATGGAGACAAAAATCCTCACTGAAATGTTGGCAAACTGAATCCAATGACTTAGGTAGAAGGCTGACTATGGGTCTGGAAGATATCAAGTCTAATCCTTGGAACCCTTCAGCATGACCTTTATTTGGATAAAAAGTCTTTGCAGGTGAAGTGAAGACTCAGGCTGGGGAGGTTATCTTGGATTATCCAGGCTGGGTCTAAAGGCCATCATAGTACCCTATAAGAGGGAGGCAGAATGAGCTAAGATGAGAGAGAAGGTGATGTGGTAGAGAGAAAAGAGATGTGAAGCCAGAGCAAAGACATATTTGAAGATGTTGGTCTTGAAGTTTGGAGTGTTGTAATCAAGACAAGTGATGACAGTAACCCCAGGAGCTAAGAGAGTCAGAGAGAGTGCAGCACTGTAAACTCCTTTCTTTTTGCCCAGCAATTCGGATTTAGAATTTCCAGCTTCCAAAACAGTGACAAAATATTTTTGCTGTTTTAATACATCAGAAGTGTGTTCACCTTCTGTGACCATAACAAGAAACTAATACAACACACAAAAAGTATTATATACTAGGACTATGTAGACTATCTCAGGATTACAGAGTTAGTTTAGTATTCAAGGATCAATTAATATAATAAAACATATTGATAAAATACAAACCCTCACATGCAATCATTTCAATAGATGCAGAAAACATACTGGATAAAATTCAATGTCTATTCATGATAAAGACTGACCAACTTTGAATAGAAGGGAGCTTCCCCAGTGTGGTTAAGAGCATATGCAAAATCTCCTTATCTAACCATACTTAGTATTGGTTTGTGTGCCTTTCCTCCAAGATCACAAACACAGCAGTGATGTTCACTCTCACCACTTCCACTTAATATAATATTGGAGATTCTAGGTATTGCTGACAGTTCAGAAAAGGGGAGGTCTAAGAAAGAAAATAGTTCCTGGTAGTCCCAGTATCTTCAGCCCAGCCTGTCCACAGATGCTCACTCTGCATTACACATGAGTTAATTTTGGTTGCTGGATGGGACATCTGACCTTAACCCAGGTCAGGAACATCAAATTGTTTGACCTTTGGCCACATAGGTGATTCATGGAGATACACATGATAAATAAAATTGAGCTTTCATGTATGCTTTTATTGACCTGTCAGAGATATAACCTCCCACAGGAGCAGCAATGAAGACAGAGTTTGAGCCTGGAGCCACTGGAAGCTTTCTTAATAGCAACATCAACAAAGTGGGGAGAACAGAGGCGATGCAGAAGACAGAGTAGCAGAGAGATGAGGATGAAATCCTGTGCACAGGTAGAATATGAGCTCATCATATACCTGCTCAGACCTTGATTTTGATGTTAGCCTTTGTGAGGCCTCACCTCTATCCTCGTAGAATCTATAAGCACTGCTTCTATAATTCCATTTGAATGTGAACCCTAGTAAAGCAGGGATTATCTCTGATTTGCTTTCTTGTATATCACAGTGTCTAGTGTATACTGTTAACATTTGCTGAATAAATGAAAAGTCATGGATGATATGGACAGATGTAAGAACAATGATAAATGGATAGATCCATTCAAAATTTCACTAGGATGTAAGTTCTCTTTTATTGGTCTTTAATTTTTGCAAAATGTATCTTTTTTCTCTTTGCAATATGTCAGCCATCTCCATAGCCTACCTACTCACACCTCTCTTTTCCACGAAGGCTTAAAAATTACAGAAACTTGCTGAGAACATAATAATATTTTCTCAGTATCCTCTGAGAAATAATTCACCTAGTTCTGTAGCTGTGAACTTGCTTAAATCAATAGGATGTACTTTTATCATCTTCTTTATTATCCCAGATGCCATTTTTCTCCTATTTATGATTTTCAGTCCTATTATAGGATGATGATTATTTTCTTTGATCAAAAAAATAGAGGTAACCTAAGTCTGTGTGGTGGTGTGTTTACTGACACCTTTACCAAAATCCCCTTTCATTTTCTTTGGCTTATTGGGAGCTTAAACCATGGTCAAGAAATTTACCTATATCACTTTATATACTGTATAAAACTAAGTTCTCAGACAAGTCCATATTTTGTTGTAAATATGCATTTTGGATATATATTTTTTTCTTTCTCCCCACTTCTTCTATAACTTTGTTCTGTATTGGTGTGTCTCATTTTAAAATGTCTATTTTTTCCCTTTGTTTTTTGAGTAGAAATATTCTTTCCCCATGACAGCTACCTGTTTGCCTTAGCCATATCCTACCTGTGGTCTCACCCACATAAGAGATAGCAGATGAGATTTTCCACCATCCCACTGACTCCATGTAACTTTTAGTCCTTCTGCTAGAGTTAATGTGACCATTTCCTCCTGTGGTAAGCCCCTTTCTCTTGTCTACCTTATCTGAAAATAGTATTCACATTTAACCCTCCTTCCTCACTGAACCCACTCTCCATAAAGTACAGAATTTTTTATGTAAGGAAAAAAGTCCTATGCTTTTATTTGTCTCTTATATTCCTCAGGGATCACACTTACAATGAGTGGTTATTTGAGTTTGGGAGTGTGGGTATGGGAGCTTTCCAGTCCTCTTATGTTTCTGAATATTTGCACATAATTTTGTTTGCTATATATTCTTTGGAACTCTGGTCAGTTCAATTATGATTAAGAAAAAAAAGAAATGTGTCACAAAAAAAGTGCAGAAATAGGAGTCCTGTGTATTTCACAACTATCTCCTAACAGGAAAGATTCATTCAGTCTATTCTCTTACTTTATAACTAAAATTAAGATAGATGATTTGGTATTGTAACAAACATGTCAAAGTGCTGACAACAATCCAAGATACTGTTCCTGGCTCCATGTATGTGTCCATCATAAAGTTCATTTGAGTTGTCCTTCTAATTGAATCATTGCATGAGTCTCTTACCTACTGGTCTTAACTCTCAGAGCTCATGGGTTAATTCATTTCTCTATGCCCTGTCATAGCTCGAATGCAGTCACGTGCTCAAAGCATGCTTACTCCCTGGAATTGAACTTTAAATTCCATGTACACTCAATGGAATAAAAACTGTCTGGAAGCATTCAGATATTGTTATCTGCAGAGAAATATCTGATATATTAAATATGACTCACTTAAAACTGTTGATTGAAACACAGTCAAAAAGGCTTCCACTTGGAAATGCTTTGGACATGCCTGTAAGACCCAGCCTGCCTTTCTTTGGGTTAAAATGCACAGGTCTTCTTGATAGTTAATTGGCACTAGAGAAGCTGTGATGTATCAGTTCCCCTCTGATGATCTTCTGCACTAAAAATCAAAGAGCAGAGAGAAATGCCCGTTTTCTAGAGTGTGCCTACTATAGGTTTCCTTAAAGTACCTCAATATGGAATTTGTGGCCCAATAGAAAAATCCACTACAATGAGCTATAAAATCATGATCTCTGGGATACACACCATCAAAACTCACATGATCATTTTCTGTTAAGATGTCTTCAGGAAAGTAAGATCCTAAAAAGGAGCTCTTCTTACTCTCCTGGAGATGCTTCAGTTTTGGAGGGTGTTTCAGATGCTGTCTGATCTCTATCCTTGCTGTCCACCTGGTAGTAAGATTTTTCAACAGTGACTGAAACCCCCATGTACCCACCCCCATCCCTGTGTTTCAGCAGGGAATAAAACAACCCCTGTGCATCACTTTGATAAGTTTGTAAAGCACTCTGTCGTCTTTGGGCAGGAAGCTGCTAAAAAAGAGAGCTCTGTTGTGGTTTACAAAGACCATTTCCAAAGTGTGCTGCTTTGGCCCTTGGAGTCAAATTCAAAAATAGAAGCCTGTAAAACTTATCCAGAGAACCACTGTCACAAAAAGACATTCTCCCTATAATTGGAGGGCACGGTTTAGTATGTTGCATTAGACTATTCCGATATTAAATCTATAGTCTAAGGCTGTCTTAATTGACCATAAAAAGGACAATTGAAAACACAGGATTTGATCACTGCACATACAATACTAGTGCTATAACCACCAAATTAGTCCATTTTGCGGAGAGCATCCAGCCCTGATTCTGTTTAAGCTGTCTCAGGGTTACATTTCTTCATCCAGTTTCAAAAAGGCAACAGGATATTAAGTCTATTAGGATTCAGTGAGCGTTTAGACCATTGCACATTGTGCAAATTTAACATTTTCTTCTAGCCACTGTCCCTAGTAAGACTGGATAAGGGAGGGGAGGTTGGAGGGAGAGGGGCAGTTTATACATTTCCTACTGATAAAAATGGAACTTGTCTAGTACTCCTGGTGATACCATTTGGTGCCACTGGATTTAATGATACCACAAGTGATGAGTAAATAAATTTGGAGTGTCAGATTAATTAACTCAGTGGTGATTTTGTAATAGAAAAAAGTAATGTCTAAATGGAGTGTGGGAGCTCATTTTCTTGGATCTCTCCTGATTTGTGGATTCCAGATAGACCATGATACATCCTGTCTTTGCACATGGAGAATCAGAAAGTACTCTCCCTGAAAGTACTCTCACCAAACTTCAAGAATGGATGTTTTGCCTAAAAAAAAGCATGAATCACAATTGTATTTTATTTTCTGTGTTACTGTTGGGAAATGTTTTCACTTGCTGAGGAAATCAGACTTGTGAACTCTGAATAAGTGCCTGAGTCCTTTTAGAGAGGGGTATTGGAATAAACAATAGTTAGGACACTTGCAGGCAATCGAGCTTGAAAACAAAAGTCTTGACTACTTCTGTTATGCACTAATTATATTTACTACAGAGATGATTTACTATAGTCACCCTAACAAAGGACAGTATT